>PVKS010005647.1:0-83659 GCA_004027875.1 Aplodontia rufa | reverse complement strand
CCAAAAAATGCAACCAATGGACGAAAGTGTTACATTAGGACAAAGGGAATGGAGATTGAATTTTTTACCCAGAAAGAGCAATTTTTTTGGACCTTATCTTAAACACATTTTTAGTGGACAGTGGTCTGATATGATTTAGGACAGTACTCAGAACAACAGCAATTGTGCTTTTCTTCTGACTTTTTGCAAAAGAAAAAAAAAATGCTTTATGTTCCCACTTTAAGCCCTGAGCAGGTCCTTTTCCAGGTAAGTTCTTGTGTTCCCTTTTTGTTACTTTTGCTGAGTTTGCTCTCACTCTGAGCAGGTCCCAGTGCTGGAGTCTATGTGATATAAAATGGTCTTAGTGGCCTTCACTATAAAAGCCCTCAGCTCTAAAAATGAGAAAGAATTGCCCTCAGGAACAGTTTCTCAATTTTTCTAATTTCATTTTCAGAGGAACCAAGTGAAATTCTTTTCATCAGAATCTCAATTGATTGTCAATGCTCCGAATGGTTCGCATCAAGGTGAATTGCTCCTTTCCACAGTGCTTTTCCTCAGGTTTGGTAAAAACTAGAACAGAATGGATTAATAACCATATTTGTGGATTTCTAATACAACTCTCCAATGTGGCTCAGAAGGTAAGAAGTTATGGATAGAGTGTAAAATGTTGATTAAAAATAAACAATTTTCTTCGGAATGTATTCCTGGCATCAGTATTTTGTGCAATACTGTAACTTGAGTAATGTGTAATAAGGAATATTTGAATAGGGAATTTGTTTATCTCACACACAAAAATTCCTTAAAATGGAAACAATTTCCAGTCTATTCATCCCATTAGATACATCTTAATTGCAAAGGGTCTAAGAGATACAACAGAATAAAAGACTCCTGCTTTAACATTTAAAGATATATGCAATTAATTGCAAAGGTGGCTAGCTATATCAACACCTTTCCAGACAGGTTTCTTTCTCCAATATTGTTTTGTTAGTTTATGTCATACAATTCCCCCACCTACCCACACACCCTTTGGAACCGGGAATGTAAGCCAGGGGCACTTAACCACTGAGCTGCATCCCCAGCCCTTTTTATTTTTTATTTTGAGACAGCATCTCACTAAGTTGCTTAGGGCCTCACTAAGTTGCTAAGACTGGCCATGAATTTGCATTCCTCCTCTCTCAGCCTCCAAAGTTGCTGAGCTTACCGATGTGTGCCACCACACCCAGCTATGACACACAATCTTTTTTTTTTTCATTACGTTACTCAGGATCTCAAATAAAATATTTTTTATTGAGAAATTTATTTGTTGAACAATCATACAAGTTTTTAACAAAATAATATAAAATGTATATAGATTCTGAAGATTAGATTTACCCCCAAGAGTGCCCCCCCAATTACCCACCTTTATCCCTCCCTTCCCCTTCCCACAACATCTCTAAAATGTATTAGGTTGTATAACATTACACAATCTTAAAGATCAACAGAAGATGACCTGCAAGCCAATAAAACTTTGTCCTCCATCCATTTTTTAAAATGCCCTGAATCTGACTCATAGCCACACCTCAGCCACCACTGAGTTACAGAATTGGGCCATTTTTCAAAGGAGAGGGCAATCCTTGGAGGAATTATTCCTAAAATCACCGCCCAGCAATTCCAGAGTCTCATTCTTTCCTTTGTTTCTAGCCTGGTGATCCCTGGAAGCCACTTCTCAATAGATGAGGTGGAAAAGATTGCTTCTCCACTTTGATTTCTAACTTTTATCCTCCAAACCTTTCTTTCCTGATATTAAGGTTTGCTTTTATCAAAGAACCACATACATACAATTTAACATGATAGATAGAAAAGGTACATTTAAATAAAATTCAGTAGTACCTGACTTGCTGTTTTCATCCCCACTCTTTAAAAATATCCCTTCCTGGACTGTTGCTATTTTTTCCATATTTCTAAAAAATATGCCTCTCCTGATATAACCATTACAGCCGTTTTCTATTGTCCTTCCAGTTGGAAAGATAACAATTTATGATTTTCCTCTTCCTCCTGCCCATTTTCCCAATATTTGTTTTGTCGATATCAAGTATGCACATTATTGTACCTAGATAATTATGTTTTGATGAGTCATCATAAACCATAATTCTATGTTCCTCCTTGCCCAACCCTTCTTTTCAATCATTTCATTTTCCCATTTGCGTAATTTTCTGTATTTCTATATTTATGATTTTTAGTTGATACTGTTACAAATGAAATCAAACACGTGGTCGAGTGTGGGTGAGCAAGGCAGAAATTTTACTTCAGCAGAAGGGCGAAAGAAAAATGCCCGACCCTAGCAAGGAAGTGAGGAGTTTTTAATTCCAACCTGACACAGTGCTGCCCTTCGTCCTAATTGGAGGAGCTCAGGTGCACAGTCTGCGTGATTGGCTGTGATTAGGTGGAGGCAGGTGCAAGAGGAAGTAGGCGGCGACTGGGGGAGAATGGGGGTGGGGGGTCACTGCACACATGGTTAGGGTCATAGTTATTCAGAGTTCACCTGAAAAGGATGGCTGGGTACCGGAAGGGGGCCTTGGAAAGAGGTGGGCTTACACATTTGGACATACACAGGTGAGGGAGTTACTATCTTCAAAGGGGGGGATCTAAAATGGAGGTAGAGGGTTATACATCACAATCTTTTAAGTTTGACAGAAAAGACACACATCTTACAATACACAAACTGAACTGAGTCACTTCTCAATATGTTTTTCACACTGCCAGATACTTAGGTAGACCATGATTTCCATTTCTTCTGCCCTGAAAGTCACTTCCTCTCTCAGTCTACAGAAGCATCATCTTTGATCTTCTTATTGCTATTGCCTGGAAATTCCTTTGTATTCTGTATCCCATTTCATAAATTCCATCTTCTCTTATTATCATTTATGTCCTCGTCTTGATGTTACTCATCCTCTTTCTTTATGATTTTTTTTTATTTGTTCTACATAGTCTTGCATTTTGGAGGGAGTCCTTGTTACATAGTCACGTATTCATAGATATTGACAAAGTAAGTTAAGGCCGATCCTAGTCCAGGATCTCCCCCTTCACCCATTCCCTGACCTCATGTCTCCTCTGCAACACCCCATGCTACAGATAGAAATCAGCATATACATGCATATTATTTTTTGTGAAATTTCTGAGTTTCTTTGCCTGCCTGTGTATAGTTAGGCTTCTCATGGGAGTCCAGTGTTCCCAGTTGTACTGATAACCCCCCTAATCCCTCTCTCCCCTCCCTGCCTCCCTCTTCTCTCCTCCAACCTTCATAGTTATGGTTCCCCCAGCTAATGTGCAATTTCAACTGTGGTGAGTTTATTACTTAAACTTAGCTAACTTTCATCCTGTCTTAGGATTTACTATAGCATCCACATATGAAAGAAAACATTGGCCCTTAAGTCTCTGTAATTCACCTTATTTTACTTAAAAAAAAGAGCATGCAGAAAGCTCTGTGTGTAGATTTTATATGAAACCATCTTGCAAATTAATCCAGTTCTATTGACTTTTCTTCCTCCTATAAGGTCACAATCCTATCTGACGAGTCCTCTTTCCCTTATGACCTCATTTAACCTTCTTTACCTCCTAAAAGCTCTATCTCCAAATGCAGTCACATTGGGGGTCAGGGTTTCACCATGTGAATTGCACACCCCCCCCCCAGCAGTGTGTTACTGCTAAGATTAAGCTATGCAGTCTCCCCTTCCACTTTAGCTTTGCTTCCCTCAGATCACTCACTCTGAGGACAATAGCTGTCCAGGAGCCTATGAAGAAGACCACAGGACCTGAGGGTGGAGCCAGGAAACAGCAAGGAGCTGAGCCTGCCATCTACCACCAGCAGAAGCGGGGAAATCAAACCTTAACCCTGGAGAATCACTAGTGTGGGGCTTCGCGACCCAGGTGACAACTTTACTACAATCTTGTGAAAGATCCCAGAGTCAAAGGACACTTCTAGCTCTGTCCACAGTGAGGCTGATGTTGTGACGTTTGCTCTGGAGAAGGATGAAAATTCCTACCCTGTAGAACACAGGACTCCAAGGAGCAATGAAAATACGAGTTTGGGGATGGAAAAGAAGGACCCGTAGTTAAGGCGGTCTCTGCTGCTAATTTCTACATTTCACAAGAAAGCAGAAAAATCAAACGCCTCCACTTTAGAGAGGAGATAACAGATACCATTTTTCCATGGCACTCATCATACTGAATGGCAAGAATAGTGCTGAATTCACCTGTGGATGGAAAAGATCTCCCACTTGTGGCTAAGTTCACAGGTAGGCTCTGAGCCACAAGCATGATGTCACAGGATGCCAGTGAAAAAACTTGGACAATCCCCCACCATCTCCCCTTCTTCCCTCTCATATGAACCTTTGCTATGGTCTTTGGTGACACTAATGTTGGATTATAGGAATGTGAGTCCTCCTGAGGTAGCAGCTTTACACTGGCTTCTTTGCAGGTTTGGGACCAGAGGTGTCTTATTTCTTTTTATCCTTTGACATGTGAACCTGAGACCCAGAATGTCCTGTGATGGAAAAAAATTGTCTCTGCAAGAGCATTTCAATTTATCTTCAGCTTGTCGAATTCCAGATGTAAGGCAAGGGAGGTCATTCCAGCCGCATTTTTTAGATAAAGAACCAAACCCAGAGATCCTGGGATTGCAATGGGGGCAATAAGAATACTAGAGGCAAGAACTCCATTTTTTTGAGAAATGATTTATTGGAATCTTGAGTCTGTCTTAGATAATTCTGACACTGCCCAGCAGCAGAAGGCATAGCCAGAGGTGTCTACATTTCATTTGGATCAAAGTCGGGCTGTGAACTGTGACAGGTGGCTCAGGTGTTTGGCTCAAAAGCAGATAATACACAGACATAATAACAAAACAAAGGCTATTTTTGCTTTTTGGTCATTTCCATATTAGATTGAACTTTCTGATTTACAGAATAAGATTTGCAAAAAGAATCTAAAATATAAACCTGTTTAATTGCCACCTCACACCTGAATCATTGCCTCTTTCCTGTGGTGCAATCTGTGAACACTTGATAGAAAGATATTACTTTAGTATTTTAAAATTTTAATGCATGAGGCACAAATCAGATAGTTTAAAAAGTCAGAATATCATTATTGTTAATGTTATTAAGAGTAGCTGGCATTTATTCAGGGGGTATAATTTCATCTCATAGAATTCTCATTACAATCCTATGAAGTAGATTTTCTTATCATCAGTCATTTTTAGACAAGAAAACTAAGGTTTATAGAAATTAAGATTAAGTGATTTAATATGTGCAAATTGATTAGGGGGTGTCTGACACGTATAAGTGCTGAATAGATTTTCAATATCACTATCATTACCATGATTGAGTAACTTGCACATGGTCACACAACTAAACAGTGATGGAGCAGAGATTTCTCTGAATCCAGATAGGAAGATTTTATCCCAAATACCTAAAAATATTCTCACTGTTTCTAATAATCTTTGGATATTTAAGAATACTGTTTTTTTCTTTTCACATATAGCTTGACTTCTCAATAAATAATAAAAGTCTAAATTTCTATATGTTCCAAATGGCTAAGCTAATAGAATTTGATCATTGCCTTTAGTTTATCTAAGGCAATGATCAATCTTATTTACTTAAGATTAAATAATAACACACCAAAATATTACAGTATAACCATTGCCATATTAAAGTGTTGAAGGAACTTGCCTCTCATACTGCTCCTGAAGCTAAAGACATTCAATATGGAGCTAGCTTAACCAGTTGATGCTATCACAAAACTAGATTTTCCTTGTAAGTGGTAAATAGAAAGAAATTTTATGTTTTGATAGTAGAAAAATGCTAATAGAGAAATAGCTAATTGTCTCTATAGGAAATTTTCAACATCACAAATCTTTCAGAGAACATGTCAAGTTATGACATAATAATTGATACTTCTACTACTCTTACAAATACTAAAATAAAACAAAACGAAACCAGAGACTACCAACTATTATTTCAAATTTCTCTTTGTCTTGACCTTGTTCCCCAGTAGGTGAAAAAAAAAACCTTTGTGATGGTTCTTCTGTCTGTAATACTATTCTTCAGCACCCAGATTAAATGTCACTTTCTTAAGACTGCCTCCTCCAGTCCCCAAAATAAGCTCAGGCACCTCCGTCCAATATCCACATTTAACCAGTACTTTTCTTCATGCACCTTCTGCTAATTGGAATCGAGTACTTAACAAATCTGATTGCTTTTCATTTTTTTAAGAGAGAGAGAGGGACAGTGAGAGAAAGAAAGAGAGAACTTTTTTAGTTTTTTCATGTGATTTTCATTGCTCCTTCACTTCATTGTGTATGCGGTGCTGGGGTTCGGAACCTGTGCCCTCGTGCATGCCAGGCAAGCACTGTTACTGCTGAGCCACCGCTCCAGCCTGTGATTGCTTTTTAAATGTCTGTTTCCCTCCTGCTAGACATGGACTTTGAAAGAATATGATCTTTGTCTAGCTTATTCAGCTTGGATCCCTAGAACTTCGCCCAGTTCCTAGCATGCTGCAGGCTTTCAAGACATTGTTAATGCATGAATAAATGGATCCTACCAGATGAAATATATGTATCTGTAATTTTCTCATGGACACAGCCCTACTCAAGGCTAAGTCTGAGCAAGTTTTCCAACATCTGAAGAAAAATCAGAGGTGATTTTGTTTAAGATAAAGCAGAGGATTAATTTGAATTTCGGGTAAATGATGAATAATTATGTAGTGTAAGTCTGCCTCAAATATTGTGTGATTTTTACTCATTGTTTATCTAAATTTCATATTACCTGAGCATCCTGTATTTTTATTTGCTAAACTTGGTGACCCCCATTTCAGAGCATCTGACTAACAGAAAATAAGAAAGACATTGAGAGAATAAAAACTGTGCTGTCCTTGAGAATAGGAACCATTATATCTCCTTCCTCCCCAAAGGTACCTAGCACAGTACCAACTGCAGAGAAAATGATTGGTAAATCAAAGTAAAAACTTTAAATCCCACTAAGTTTCTCCATCTGCAAATAAAGATGAAAAGTAATATTCAACTAAGAGGAATAAACAAAAGAATAACTCAATAATTGCATAATCCTGAAGCCAGAAGGAGTTGGGTGGGGTCTACCTGTTTACTGACTTATTTCCCAGAGGAGACAAATACATCCAAAAGTGACTGACCCTGTGACTGTTCTAAGTAATTCTGCAATTGACAATGGCATTGCTGGAGCTAGAACCAGATCACCCCAACCCAGTCCAATGTTCCTTTCACCCTCCACATGACAGGTGTTTCTGACAAACACGAACTTTGGTCTCGAAAATTCTCCACCTTCCTTCTCCATCAGCTGCTTTAGGTTTGTAACTAGTCAACACAAAGCCATAACTCATATTTTTTAAAGAAACCTAAAGAAGAGCTTTTCCATTTTTTAAGCAAATAAAGATTATTCTTTTAGATGGAGGCAACAAAATATTAAGGCAAAAATGAATATAATTGATCAAGAAATCTTTTGGGCCTTTTGTGTGACGCTGCCTTTCGTTTGTAGACACACCAGATTATACCAAAGATCTCTCTTCTTGCCTTTTTCTGAAAAGGGGGTAGCTTCAGTTCAATAGTGTCTGACAATCCCTTAAGCTGTGTCAAAATGCCAGTTATCCTAGATACCACCCAGATTTGAATAATTTAGAGAGAGACAAAACACACACAGAGCGAAGGAGCCATCTTTGGAGGACCGCTGCTTTTGAGGCAGCAGCCTCCCCCAACCCCTCCCTTTTTCCTGAAGCATCTTCCTCTCTCTATCAGTGGTGACAAGTGCCAATCAAGCCTCCTGAGGCTGAGGAAGGGGCTGGGGATTCGTCAGGGGAGGGAAAGAGAAAGAAACATGAAACGTTCTGGAACAATTGCTGAAGAAGATTCCCTGTCAGTGTGTGGTCTGGGGGAAGGAAGTCTTTTCCCTTTCTGCTTCTAATCTCTAACCGACTATTTACCTCTTTTTATAAACTTGAATCTCTCTCTTGCTCCAAAGGCTCCAAAACAAATCACCAGTCAGCCAGGATTAAGCTGCTTTGTTGCCAATGATTAGCAGGTTTGCTTATAGTGTTAACATCTTCAGCAGCAACAGCTGAATGTCAAACAACTCAGGAAATACTTGTCTCATTTTGACCAGAGCTGTACAAGTGTTTGAAATAAGTCAGGAGAAAGGTACCGCAGGGAGAGGATGATAGAGCATCCCAGAGAGGTAGAGTATAACATACAACTGAGAGATCCACCAACATGGGTTTTCATGCCTTCATTTTGAAAAGGGTTACATCCCAACCAACTCCCTTTCTCAAAGAAAAACCTGGAAAATGTCTATTTTAAGTTCCAAATTCTATGAAGAATTTACTCCAAATACATGAAAGGCATTTTGTAGTTGAGAATCCTCACAGCATGCAGCTGTTGACAACCTACTGTGTGCTGGGTACAGTGTCAGACGGAAATTCAGTCCCAGTTTTCAAGAGTATTCTATTACATTCACTTATACACTCATCTCAGCATTTGTTATGCTTTATATCTGAGCTGTCCCCCAAAAGCTCATGTGTGAGTCAATGCAAGAATTTCCAGAGGCGAAATAATTAGGAGAAGTGCAACCTAATTTGTGAATTACAATTAATCTGTGGATTAATCCACTGATATGGTTTAATGGGTGGTACCTCCAGGCAGATGGGGGTCGCTGGAGGCAGTAGCTTCCTGGGCAGGCCTTTGGGATTTATGCTTTATCCTTGGTGAGTGGAGCCAGCTTTCTGCTTCCTGGTGGCCAAGTCTTCCTCCACCAGGCCATTCCACCACCACGCTGCATCTCACCTCTACCCAGAGTTATGGAGTTGGCCAACCATGAACTGACCCTCCCAAACCATGAGCCAAAAATCAAGTTTTCCTCCTCCTCTAAAATATTCTTGTCAGGTCACAGTAACACAACCCTGAGAAAAACAGCATTTGATCATGTAGAGTAAAGTAACAACTACCTAGGACTATTCCTGTGTTAATTTTAAGACCCTGAGGGAAGGATATTGCCTTTCTCCTCTACCATCCCCTGCTATCATTCACAATAAGCTTCCCATGTTGCTGCTTAAGGACATTACATTAAGGGTTAGGAAAAGGCATTACATTGGTTAGGAATCAAGGACTCTAGCTACAACTCCACCTCATTTTATGGTCATAGATAAACCCAGTACCCAGTAGATCTTTCATTTTCTGGATTTATAACATGAGGGGGGACCCTTTCCAATATTATTTCCAGTGCCAAATAGCTGATTTCTTGATCTCAGAACAAGGAGACCCGTTAGCAAGGTTTGGTGATCCTAATCTGATTTTAAACATGTGAAGCAGAGGTAATCTCTCTCACTGAATCCCAAGGTCAACTTTACCTACAGTAAAGATCTATACATCTGAAAGGAACTCAAGCCAAAATTCTATGAAACAAAAAAAGACAGCAACTTGGGTATGCCTGACATGATCCTGAGACAGAAGCCACAGGAAAGACCTAGAAGAGACCCAAGATTTCGCATGGCTATTTTTGAGGCAATCAGCACCCTCATAAGTAAGGATACATGGCTGCCATCAGCATCCATGATGTTTGTATAATCTCATCAGGGATTTCCAGATAAACATGTGTAAGAAGTGAGAGGATGAAGGAGAGCTTGCATCCTTGACCAATCTTGAAAAACTAAATGTGCAATCAAAGTGTATGTATTTCCCAGACTCTGAGTATGTTTTGCCTGCAAGGACGATTTCTCCTATCTCTGTGGGGGTTGGGAGATCTACTCTCTGAATCTCTCTGGATGCCCTACCTGAAATCACTAGTGTGATACTGAGCTTATCCACGGTGGGATATTGGTGGGGGCTAGTTCAACCCCATGAGTGTCACCTCTCCTGCTTCTTGCCAGGATATGTGCTCTGCCATTCCTCTCATCTTGGATACATCCAGTCTCCCTCTTCATCAGATGAAGCATGAATTCTCTGCCCTCAATGGGATCAAAGCCAACATCACAATTTCACCACATCTGCCTTCTTTCGTACCTCTTTACTTTGGTATCACAAGAGAACCTTTCTGGTCTTCCCCTGTCAGTCAGGATGCTTTTGACATGCCCCTCAATAATGTAATGAGTTATCCCACTTAACAGGAGGCCAATAATAGCACGGGCTCCAGGCAGAGTATGATAAAGGGTCTGCTTCCTTGTCTATGAAATTTTCCCAATGATTTAAAAGCACCAAAGTAAGCTATGGCTGTATTTGAAAGGGTGAGGGGAGACAGAGAATAGAGTAGCAATAAGGAGGAAAAATCAGGGGTCATATATCAATAATATTTTATTTCTACAAGCTGGATTTGAGGTATTTGGATATGTATTATCTTAGTCAATATTTTCTGGGAAAAGAAACATAAGGGGGTTGGAGCAGTGGCTCAGTGGTTATGACGCTTGCTCGGCATGTGCAAGAATACAGGTTCAAACCCCAGCACTATGCACGCAACGAAGTGTTGGAGACAACATATGAAAAACTAAATCAAGCTGGTTCTCTTTTCTCTCTTTCTCTCTCTCTCTCTCTCTCTCACTGTCCCTTGCCTTTTTTTTAGAAAGACAATGAGAGAGAGAAAGAGAGAATCAAATTTTTATTGAGTTTTTCATATGGTTTTCATTGCTCTGACACTTAGTTATGTACGTGGGTGCTGGGGTTTGAACCTGTGTACTTGTGCATGCTGGGCAAGCGTCATAACTGCCGAGCCACCGCTCCAGCCCTGTCCCTTGCTCTTTAAAACAAGAAAAGGAAAAAAACATATGACTAAAATGCATTAATAAAATGAATTCATAACCACAATTAAGAGTGTGTCTGAAGTCCCTTGTGTTCCCTTCTTTATTGGCATTTCATATCCAGCCTCCCAGAAAGAATTAATGTATGTGAGTGTTTAAATTTTATACAATGTTTTTATTCTTCCACGGTTTGACTCTTTTCTCTCAGCATTGTGTTTTGAAGTATCTGCATGCTAATGCATATGTATGCAGTTCCTTTGTTTTGGGAGCTAAAGTATTTTATCATGTACATTTACCATGACTGAACTTCATGTTAAGTTTAGTTAACGTGAACTACAATTGGCTTCAATGTTAAGAAGTTACTTGCATCTGGGAAGTGATGAGTTTTGGGGGGGGGGGCTATCTATGAAGCCAGCCAGAGCTCATGAGAGGTTTGCAAATCTGAAAAGTTGGTGAAGATTGAAGTTATGAAAAGTGTTCTCTGCTATGCAACGAAGTACCACACATTGAGCAGCTGAAAGCAACACAGGTCGTGTCTCACAATTTGTGTGGATAAAGAGTCAAGGTATGGTTTAGCTGTGTTTCCTTTTTTTTTTTTTTTTTAAGAAAGAGAGAGGGAGAGAAAGAGAGAGTTGATTCTATAAATTTTTTTCATCTGGTTTTTGTTTTCCCAACACTTAGTTGTGTATGTGGTACTGGGGATCGAACAAAGATCCTCGCCCTTGCCAGGCAAGCACTCCACCACTGCTGAGCCACCTCTTCTACATAGGTTCTCCCAAGGTTTCAGCTGACCTTTAGCCAAATCATTTAGAGGCTTAACAAAGAATCTTCTTCCAAGGTCCTTCATTTTCTTATGACTTAAGGATTCATAAAAGATTGTTTGTGGGGCTGGAGCAGTGACTTAGCAGTTACAGTGCTTGCCTGGCATGTGGGAGGATGTGGGTTCAAACCCCAGCACCACATACACAAGGAAGTGTTGGAGCAACAAAAGCCACATGAAAAACTAAATAAATTTGTTTCTTTCTCTCTCACTGTCCTCTCTAAAAAAAAAAAAAATAGTTTCTGAGCCAGAAACAGAGACGAAGCACACTAAAGCAAGCTAATTACCAAGAAGGAGTGCTATTCAATGTGACATAAAACTGAACATGGTAGACAATCAACTAATCAAATTTGCTGCGTTCTATTGCTCAGAAGGACATCTCAGGACACTAAGTGTGAAGGAAGTCATGTAAGAGGAGAGGATTATATAAAGGGATGAATATCAGGAGGCAAGGATCATAGGCATGGTTTTAACATCTGTCACAGAATGGTCTTCACAGATGTCACATTTGAAAGCCATTCTTGTCTCACCCCCACTTATTATCTGAGAATAATGGCCCTTCTCTCACTTCTGCCCACCTTTCATGACCAAACTGTAGATAAGAACCAAATAAGAAGCTCAGAAGCACAATCCCCTACCTTCCTGAAGTTGTGGTATTGACGCTACCAAAGTAGTTGTGGTATTGACGCTACGCACAGTAGTTTTTGACATAAGGGTCTTGCACGTCATTAGTTGGAAGTAAACGTAGGTATTTGAAATTGAATTTTCTGTTAGTTTCTACATAGGAAATATAACCATATTTTAAATATTGTTCTTCAATCCAGTTACCTAGATAATCTCCCTTAATAAATTTTCTGCATATTCTTTTGAATATTACTTGGATAATATGACAACTGGGAATGACATCTTTTTGTTCCTTTTCCATTTTTATAATTTTCTGTTCCCGTATTTATTGCTGTATCCAGAATCTCTGAAACAGGATTGTTTAAAAGTGGTGACAGTAGGTATCTTTGTATTATTTTAGAATGCAAATGGAATGCTTTTTCTTTTCTTGCAAGAAATATTTATTAGGTATCTTTTATCAGGTTAAAATTATATTTCCAGTATTTTTCCAATTTTTTTTAAAGAGAGAGGGACAGTGAGAGAGACAGAGAAAGAGAGGAACAACTTTATTTAGTTTTACACACGGCCTTAGTTGCTCCAACACTTAGTTGCATACGTGTTGCTGGGGTTTGAACCCGAGTCCTCGTGCTTGCCAGGCAAGCACTGAAACCACTGAGCTCCAGCCCCAATTTTTCCAAATTTTTGTAAGTGAGCTTTAATTGTATTACATTGTTTTTCAAAATGTGTTTACATGATGGACTACAATAACAGCTTTTGTGATGTTGATCCAAACATCTATTCCTGCCTGAGCTCAAATTACCTAATTCATATATGATTTTACTTTGCTAATGTTTCTGAAGGTGTTTCATCCACATTTATAAGTGGGTTACCCTAATTTCCCTTTCTCTTGGTTTCCTGTTCTGTTTTTATCAAGTTTACATTTGCTCATAAGATGATCTAGGGCACTGAAAAATGTTTCTTTTTTTTCCTTCAGTAAAAGTTTAAGATTGGAGTTAGCTACTTCTTGAATGTTTTATAAAGCATAAAAGAATTATCTGAGCCTGTGTTTCTTTGTGGGAAGACTTTAAGTTGAAAACTCAATTTCTCTGCTTGTTATAATACCACTTCAATATGGTATCTAATTTCGATATGGTAATCAGTTTGGTTACTTGCATTTTTCTAATAATTAATTTTCAGTTTTGTGTTAGGACTTACTACATTTTTAATCTCTGCTACTTTTATAGCTATGCCCCTTTATTCATTCCTAATATTATTGAAGTTTCCTTCCCTTTCTCTATTGATCCCACAAAAGACACAAATGTTGATATTCTGAAAGAATTAACTTGGGACTGGAGAGGTGGCTCAGCAGTTACAGCGCTTGCCTGGCATGTGTAAGGTCATGAGTTCGAACCCCAGCACCACATACACAATGAAGTGTCAGAGTAATGAAAGTCACATGAAAAACTAAATAAAATTGATTCTCTCTTTCTCTGTCTCTCAATGTCCCTCTTTCTTTAAAAAAAAAAGAAATAAGTTTTAGCTTTGTTAATTTGTTTTTTTTTTGCTGTTTCATTTATTTTTGCTATTATATTCTTCTTAAATATTTCACCATTATTTAGGCTTATTTTACAGATCTTTTTATGAAAATTGAATATTAGTTTCATTAACTGTTGGCCTTTCTTTTTCTAGATATAAGAATTCATGGCTATAAATGGCCCAAATTTTGCTATATCTTACATGCTTTTATTTGCATAATATTTATAGTATGACTTCTAGTGTAATTTCTCCTATAATCCATGAAATATTTAGAAGCATGTTTTGAATTTCCAAATGTGCATGACTTTAAAAATTATCTCCTTTGTTTTATTAATCTTTAATTGTGGTATTTTACATATTTTAATGGACCTTACATTTTAGAGCAATTTTATTTTCACAGCAAAACTGAGCATAGAGTTTAGAGATTTCCCATGTATCCTGAGCCTCACAGCTGTGAAGCCCCACACATTACCAACATACCCCATCCAGAGTGGTATTATTAAAACTGATGAACCTATGTTGATATGTCATTATCACCCAAAGTCCAGAGTTCACAATAGAGTTCGCTCTTGGTATTGTATAATCTGTGAGTTTGGACAAATTTATGATGGCACATATCTGCCATTATAGGATCAGACAGAGTGGTTTCACTGTCCTAAGAATGCACTGTGCTCCGTTTTTCATCTCTCCTTCTTTCTACCATTGGCAACCACTTATCTTTTTACTATCTCTATAGATTTTCCATTTCCAGAATGTCACATAGTTGGAATCACATTGTATAAAACCTTTACAGATTGACTTCTTCTACTTCATAATGTGCATTTAAATTTTCTCCATATCTTTTCATGAGTTGGTAGTTCATTTCTTTTTAGGACAGACTAATATTCCACTGTCTGGATGTATTGCAATTCATCCATTCATTCACTAAGGAATATCTTGGTTGCTTTCAAATTTGAGCAATTACGAACAAAGTTGCCATAAGCATGTATGGGCAGATTTTTATGTAGATATAAGATTTCAACTCTAATTCCAGGAAGTGCAATTGCTAGATCATATGGTAAGAATATTTTTGGTTTTGTAAAGTCACTGTCTTTCAAAGTGGCTATACCATTTTGCATTCAATGAAGCAATGAATGACAATTCCTGTTATTCAGCATCTTTGCAAGCATTTGGTATTATTAATATTCTGGAATGTTAGTCATTCGATTAGATAGTCATTCTATGAGATATGTAATAATCTCTTACTGTTGTTTTAACTTACATTTCCCTTGTGATATCTGATGTGGAGCATCTCTTCAAATGCTTATTTGCAATTTATGTCTTTACTTTGGTGAAGTATCTGCTAAGGTCTTTGGTCTATTTTTTAATCATGCCATTTGTTTTCATATTGTTGAGTTTTAAGAATTCTTTGTAAATGTAGAATAATGGTCCTTTTGCAAATATTATCTCCGGATCCATGGTTTACCTTTTCATTCATTCTCTTGATAATGTTCTCGGCAGTGTGGATTTTTTTCTTTTAATGAACTGTGATTTATCAATTCCTTCTCTTAAACGTCTTGTAAGTCCTTGGTGTTGCACATAAGAAGTCATCACCAAACCCTAGGTCATCTATATTTTCTCCTGTTATCTTCTGATATTTTTATAGTTTTATGTTTTACAAGTAGCTCTATGATCCATTGTGAGTTAATTTTTGTAAAAGATATAAAGTCTACATCTAAATTCATTATTTTGCATGCGAGTGTCCAGTTGATCCAACATCATTTGTTGAAAAGACTATCTTTATTTCATTGTATTTCTTTTGCTCCTTTGTCAAAAATCAGTTGGTCATGTTTATGTGGCCATTGATCAATATGCCTTTTTATCCCCAATACCAGAATACTTTGATGACTATAGCTTTGTAGGAAGTCATAAACTCAAATAATGTCTGTCCTCTAATTTTGTTCTTCTCCTCCAAAAGTGTGTAGGTTCTTAAGGGTATTTTGCCTCTACATATAAATTTTGAAATCATTCTATCATTGTAAAATAATTTTCTGCAATTTTCATTGGGAATGCATTGACACTATAGGTCAATTGTGGAAGAAGTAACACCTCAACAATACTTCCTAATCATGAACAGGGAATATCTCTCCAACTATGTTGTTCTTTTTTATTTCTTTCATTTGCAGTTTTTAGTTTTTTTCCAAAATATTTGGAACATATTTTGTTATATTTATTCATATGTATTTAAATTTGGGGTTTTCTAATATATATAGTATGTTTTAATTTCAAATCCTTAGTTCATTTCTGACCTAGAAAGTGATTGACCTTCTTCTACTCTGCAGCTTTGCTAATCGCTTGCTAGTTCCAGAAGTTTTCATTTTTTTTCAGATTTTTATATAAAAAAAATCACATAATCTACAAAAACAGCTTTTTTCCTCCCTTGTTTGCCTTTTATTTACTTTTCTTGTCTTATTGCATTATCTAGGACTTCTACTAAAATGATGGAAAGCTGAGCAAGAGAACACCTCCTATTTTCTTCCTGATCTTAGTAGGAAAGTTTCAAGCTTCTTACCATTAAGTAAAATGTTAGCTGTATTTTTTATAGAAATTCTTTATCAAATTGAAAAAGTTCCCTTCATTCCTAATTTACCAAAAGTATTCATCATGAATGGATATTGCATTTTTTCTCAAGTTTTTTCAACATCTATTGATTTCATCATTTGATTTTTCTTCTTTAACCTACTGATGTAGGGATTGACCCAAGGGTACTTAACCTCTAAACAAATCCCCAGGCCTATATATTTTTATTTTGAGTAAGAGTAAGGGTTTTGGCAAATTTTTTACAGCCTTGCTAAGTTGTTTAAGTTGGTTTTGAATTTACAATAATCTTGCCTCTGAGACCTATGGGATTATGGACACATTAATTGAGTTTTGAAGTTGGGGCATCCTTTTATTGCCTAGAACAAATCCCATTTGTTCAGCATGTGTAATTATTCTAATATGGTGTTGGTGTACTCACTTTTCACATTTTATTTATCCTTTGTGACATGTGATATGATCATTTGTATAGCTGTTCTTCACATGCTGAAGCCCAGTGTTCCATTTATACCTATTGTTAATTTTATTCTTCTAGTCTTACATTTTTTACAATTTTTTTCTGATAACTGTTCTTGAGAGATTTGACATGGTAATGTTTTGTGAATTATGGATGATGAGGAAGCAGGTGGTCTGAGGAAAGAGTTCTTGCTATGATGGCACTATTCTCTGAAAAAGTCTTCATGGGTAAGAACAATGCCAGATTGACCCTCACCCTGGTAATGTCCACTTCATTGATGCACAGCACAATCCACTTACTGCTTGGGGCACTGGAGGGTCACAGGTCAAGGTATCACTACATCTTGCATTTAATTCAATGTCTTAGAATTTCTGAAAAAAATTGTTTGCATAATTTTGATGATACACTGGACCACTTAGCTTGCTTTATTGTCCTGCCATGTTTTGTCTTTGCTCCTGCTAATCCCATTTTAGGATGCTCCTCACCAGTACACATACATGTATCAAAATCTTCTATGTCCTTTCTGACATAGAAATTCAAAGACAAAGACATTCCTCCTTCCTCTGAACATCTACAGTGCTTGCTTTATTTCTTATTTAGTTACTATCTTATTTTGTAATGAATGATTTTTCATAAACATATATTTTTCTCCTATTAGATTTTTTATGAGCTTGAAAGATAAAACTTGATCTTTATCATTTTGAAGTCCTATCATTACCTAGGAAGGACTCAATATATAAATGCTAAAGGAATATGCAAATATCCATTTTCAAATACATAGATTTTCATGACTGTAACTTCACTAATTAAAAATCACTTTGAAAGTGTCTGTCTGGCTGAATATCATAAATGCTCTTGGTTAGAGCAAACTAATTTTAGAATATGAATAGACTTCCATAAATACTACTGACATTTTATACTAATTGTTGTATAATTGAAGACCCAGATGTTCCAGAGTTGTTTTACTAAAACAACTTGAATCAATTTGGCAATTCAGTTCACACCCATGGCAGGCTTTGTGACTAGTCAAATCACATTTCCTATTTATTATGTTTGCCCCCATTTTCTGCAATATGGTAACTTGAACTGACTAAAGGCAGAAACACCAAGAGAGGCTCCGTATGTGGGACAAGAAAGAATAAGCTACTAAACATTTAGAAATTTCAGTTTGTTTTTTCCACTCTACTTCCCCATTATTTTAGAATATCTTTTCAAATGCTGAGCCAGCCTTGCATAGCTAGCTGGTATAAATCCTACTTGGTCTTGGTGTATGAATGTTTTAGTAAATTGTTGATATGCTAATTTTTTAAAAATCTACTATATATCCTTTATCCTTAAGAGTTTATAATATGGCTCAAGTGTATAAATTGTACTTTATGTGTATGAGCATAGTGTTCCATATACGTGACTTTCCTGCTTCAATTTCCTCATCCGTGGCTTTCACAATAGTACTTGCTTAGTAGTACAGATGTGAGCTGTAGGAGAGCTTACATGTGCACAATTTCTGATCAATGCCTTTCATTTGGTAAGTATTCAACTCCTACTATTATGTTAATATTGTGCTTGGAAATCTGACTATAGTGACCTCATTTGCATCATGCAAGAACCTATGTATTTTTTAAAATAAAGCAATGAAGAAATATGAATTTAAATTATATACATGCACTAACTTTGGCATACCTCAGCTTAAGATTCATGCCAATTCTAGTGGTAGCCTTATGTGGGCAAAATTGTTCAGAAGTGTTCCTGGTAGCCCTGGAAATGGGGTAAGGCACTATTTTTCAGTCAGATACAAGACAATTTTTCTGCCAATGCCCACCTCCCATTATAAACTATTGAAATGTGGTGATATTGTACATTATGAGCATTTTATTTATTTTTACTATTTTATGGGAAAATGCATTTGATTTAAATATTCTAATTAACTGTCACTTTTCAGAATCTTAGCCATCTATTAAGCATCATGTAAATCTGGTATGTATTCTGAATCCACAACTGGTTTTGACTTAAGATGTCAAAATACTATTTTTATACTGAGATTCTAAGTGTACATTCCAATAATAAATACTTGAGTTAGATTTTGCCAGGTGATTGAACTCTTTCAAGAGTAACTGGAAATGTTATTCCCCCAGGACCTTGACAAATTAAACACACCACTAAATACACTTATGTTGAAGTCAATAAGTTGTTGATTTGCCCCATTGGGTTTGCTCAATTATATCACCTGAAAGTGTCTTCTTTAATAATGGTTGAAACATAGGATTTCCCTCAGATGGTATTTGTGATTATCTCAGTTCACTACACTGAAAACCTGATTATTTTCCCAATTAAAACAGCAGTGGGTACCTATTTCTCAGCAAGACACATGAAGGGTCTTGAATGACCAAGATTTCATTTCTTTCTCAGAATATTTTCTACGATTCAGTAATCAGTAAAATTGGTTCCCCTACAATGGGCCTCCTCTGTCATTAGTGAGAATTAGCAAAGTTCTATTGCTTTAAAAAAAAAAAAGTAAAGTGGTCTATTACCATGAATGAACCTGCTTTTTAATTTCTTTCTTTTCTCCTTTTTTTTGGTGAAGATTTCTTTTAGTTTTAAGGAGGGCTTTCATGCTTTTGTGCTGGATTAAATCACCATTTCATGAAGGTTATCCTTGTCCAGAAGGGAAGAAAATCAATCTTTCATTAAATCCATAAGACCAAAAAAACATGGTTACAGAAAGACTGTGGACCTAGCAGATCCAGCAGAATGTCATTGATAAGGGTTCCAGGGCAGCATTGCCTCTTTCTCCAGTGCTTACCCTCTACAAAAGGAACACTTTCATTTCTTTCAAGGAAGACCATATATTTTCTAAAAGTTCTAAACTAGCACACTGATGTCAATATTCCTTAAGTAACTTGTTCGCGCATGGATTAGACTATATCTGAGGTTTAAGCTTACGTGCTCTGAAATGTAACACATGCAACATGGCAAAGAGAAATAACCCAGCTCTAGGATTATTATTACAAAATTCTCTTAGCACTAGCGTCAGTTGTTTTCCCCAGCGGGCGAAAACTTCAAATGTCAAGTACACTACAATGCTGTGTGTCTATTTATGGTCTTGTGTTTGTACATGTGCATATGTGTGTAGGCTGGGGATGGAGATGAAGAGAGGATACCAAAACAAATTCAGATGACAGACTATGTTGGAGCAGTGACAAAAGCCCAAGAGCTGGAGTCAATTAGAATTCTGGCTTTGTCACTTTTTCACTGTGCTACTTTGGAGAACTTTGCTAGCTGAACCGTGGTTCCTTATTCATAAAATAGACATCATCTGAAATTCATGGGGTAGTTAGGAGGATTCTTGAAAATGCATGTGCTTATCACATAGGAGGTGTATCAGTTAGTGTTTACTGCATAACAAATGAACCCAAACTCTATGGCATGAAATAAAATTTATTTAGCTTATTCATGATTCTGAAATTTGGCAGTTGACACTGGGTTCAGCTTGACAGTTTGGGTCTTGGCTGGGTTCCTCCAGGCATCTGCCAACAGCTTGGCTTCTGCAGTTGCTGGGTATCTTGGCTTTCCTCCTTGTGCTTTCTCATCCTTCATTGGTTAGCTCAGGCTTGTTCCTCTGGGGGAGGCAGGACTCCAAGAGAGCAGATGCAAGCGGGAAGTCCTCTTGATGATTGGGTTCATAACTAACACAAAATTACTTCTTCTGCTGTGATCTATCAGACAATGCAATTCACAAGGAAAGCCTAGATTCAAGTAAAATGGAAGTAGATTCTAACGCATGAAGAAAAGATGCAAAGTCTCATTGCAAAGAATGTATACATAGCGAGGTCATTTATTAGGGCCATCCATGAAATCCATACGCTGCTGTAGGCATGTGAGGGATTGTGGATAGCTACAGAAAGACAAATGCACTTACTAGTTACTGGAGTGAAGTAAGGAGGGACCTGGGCCAACCCGGCCACTGCTGCTTTTTGTAAATAAAATTCTGATGGAACATAGTCATATCTACTTGCTTAAATATTGTCTATGGCTGCTTTCACACTACAGCAGTACCATGAGTAGTTACAAAAAAAAAAAAAGATGAAATGGCCTACAATGCCCACTGACTGATTCCTTAGAGAAAAAACAACTCTTCTCCAGAACTTTGCTGCTTCAAGTGTTATCTGTGGGTCAGCAGCTTTGGCATCTCCTGAGAATTTGCTAGAAATATAGAATCTCAAGTCTATGGTATCAGTTCTTCCACTTTAACAAGATTCCTCCAGGTAACTCACTCTAGAGTTTGAGCAATGCTGGACTGGAGAGTAGCTAGATGTCTTGCACATAATCTGAGGAATGTAAATACTGATGAAAGAGTCCCCAACTGGAACGTCTAGGAATTGCTGTTTATTTGAAACCAGCATGGGAAGATACGCTAGTTCCAGGAGCTCTGTCTGTCGTTGGCAGAGTTCACGCCCCTGAACCAAGGATACACACAGGAGGTGAAGGACCCGTGAATACAGACTGGTGAGAATGAGATTATGGGATAATTAATTATAAGAAACAAGGTCTGAGTCAAGGTTGTGGGAGCCAATTCTGTAAGCTCAGTGGAGTGTAAAGAGGATAAGGGCTCTCAGTTCAGGAATCACCCCTAGGACTGCAGATGTTAACCCTGGCTGGAAACTGAGACTTATAGAGAAATGAGACCAGGCCACTGGGCCTGCACCAAAGAGTGTGGCCGAGTCCCTACTTCCTGGACATTTAGGTTTTTCTTAAGTAAATTTGGGTGAGAATAAGTGCACATGGGGGATTTCTACAAGGCCACAATGGGTTCTCTACAAAATTGGGATTAAACAAAATTTCCTTATGTATTTCTTGTGAAAATTAACTGATTATTTCATAGAAAATCTTAAAATAGTACCTAAAACACACAGCATGCTAAAGAAATGCTTTCTATTGTCATGGTCATTAGCAGCAGCAGCTTCTTTGTTATGACTATCATCATCACCATTAGAAAGCAAAGCTAACTTCATCAGCTTAAGTGCCAGGTAGATCTTGGGATTCGCTACAACCTTCAACTCTCTCTTATCTTCTGCTTGTCTTTCACCTGTCTCCTATCTACATCACTCTTTTGTTTTTCTTTTTATAAAGAGAGAGGGGGAGAGGAGAGAGAGAGAGAGAGAGAGAGAGAGAGAGAGAATCCACTTTTATTTAGTTTTTCCTGTGGCTTTTGTTGCTCCAACACTTTATTGTGTACATGGTGCTGGGGTTCAAACCTGCGTACTTGCGCATGCCAGGCAAGCACCATAACCACTGAGCCACAGCTCCAGCCTCTTCTATATCACTATTAAAATGTCTCACTCTACAAACCAGCTTCTGCTTCCTTTACTCCATGTGTGTTCTGGTATCTCACAATTTCAGATTGCAAATATCCTTGGCTTGCCTTTCTAAAAGCCATTTCCTACCCTCACTTTCAAATTTCCCTCGTATTTCCTGCCATGTGAGAATCTGACAGTCCCTACTAATCTTTCTGAGCCAGGTGCAGTCTGTGATTGGCTCCCCATGAATTAGCTGCCTTTGTTTCAACCCAGCGTGGCTGCACAAGAGTGAGTAGCACTCTTGGAAAGGGATACGCATGAAGCAGGCATTGAGACTCGGTCTTCTCAGTTTTTTCCAAAGTGTATTGCACTGAGGAGAGGGAAGGAGACACTAGTGATATTGATGGCTAAGGCTATTTGCTTTATTGTCAGGGTGGAGGTAGGAACTGGGGACAGAGTACTCTTGAATTTGCAGCTAGAGACTAGCTGGAGTCCAAGCTTGGAAAAACTATGGAAAGAAATCAAAAGATGTAAGGAGAAGGCTGTATTACTACCAGTTAATACAGTTCTGATACCATAACAGTCAACCTACAAACAGGGAGTTTCTACCAGGTGCAGAACAACCCTGACTGAGATTCTTCAAATTCAGACTCATCCAATACCATTGAGCATTTACTGTCTAATACATTACTAATAGTAATAAGAATAACTACTATTATTATTGCAAAAGTCAAGATTTACTACATGTTACCACGGGCTGGCCACTAAGTCCTTAGTATGCAATTCTTGTTTGGACCTTACAACCACTCCGTGAGCCAGGCAGGGGGACCCTCAATAAGCCTCACAGGTGCATGGCCAGACACGAAGCAATCAGAACAGACACCAGCCAGAAACAACTCATAGGACTGTAATGGGGAACATGGGCTCAGTATCATCATGTAGCTTTTTTTATCATTGCTTTGTAAAAGAGGAAACTCAGACATAAAAGGAAAGAAGTCACATGCCAGCAGGTCATGGCAATGGGCATGCGCCATCAGGCTGTCTGGTTTCAGAGTTTGCACATTCTGACCCACAACCTGTACAGCTCTGAAGAGTCATGCTAACTTCTGAAGTCATCAGCGTTGAAATGATGGTGCACCCACAGGGCACAATAGTGCTGGACTAGGTGTGGCCGACAGTGAGAGGTTTCATTTAACGCTAAGACCCTTATTTCCATGTTCCAGGCTAGCAGGAATGCTGATCGGTTCCCACTTAAGCGTTTGCTCCAGCAATCCACCTTTGCAGTCTTCCCTGAGAAGTCCCATCCTGCACTGCACACGAATTGAAGTCACTCATTCCTTGGTGCCAGGAGGACTTTGCAGCGATGTGGAATTATTACATTCCCCGCCCCCCAAAAAAAACACTGTGAGCTTTTTGACTCTTCATTCTAAGTACTTAAAATCATGTTCAAAGCATAACAGAGGCCCTGTACATTTCAAAACATACAATGACATTAAAATTCCCATGAAAAAACATCCCTGTTTTATTTTTTAATTTTTTAATAGTTTTTCTTCCTGAGCCCTCCTGCCCTTGTCTCTGACTTCCCCTCCCCACCCCATAACAGTGTGCAGCACTGAGATGCCACTCCACTTATTTAGATTCCATTTTACTGGATTAGTCATTTACCTAATGGAGCTGGTCTCTCTTGTTCAGAAGGCAAACATATTGAAAGGTAAATACAACTGAACAGATCAAGTAACCACATCCGGTGGCTGCACCTGCCATTTGGACCACTCTCCATGGACAATTTGAAAAATATCTGGCAAATTTCTTATTTACCTTCTGAAGGTGGAGTAGAAGGAGCACTGGAACATGAGTTAGGAAATCTGGGCTGCAGCCAGAGCTTTGATCTTAAGAGTAGCATGACCATTGGCTGGTCACTTTCCTCTTTGGGTCCCATTTATCTAGCTCTAAAGGTCTGCCCATGTTTATTTTTTTTTTTTTTTTTATTTTTTTTTTTTTTTAGTAAATACTCACTCAAGACCCAACCTCGGAAAGGACCTCTGTGTGGCAGAGGGTGGGATCTAGAAATGTCCAAAACATGGTTCTGCCGTTCCAGGACTTAAAGCCAACAGGAGGACTGAGATAGAATTAAAAGGAAACCTGAAAACATGTGTGTTAAACTCATTTGTTTTAAAACTATCTGTTTTACCTATGTTACATTACAAGTCCTTTTCAAAGAATGGTTTCAATATTCAGTTCTACAATTGCAGTATCTATATATTGGTTTAACTAATTACTTGCTGAATTCTAAGTGATTGGAAAAACTCTTCCAAGAAAAATTAAAAATGACAGCCCTAGTGAAGAGAGCGTTTTCTTAGAGCAGATGCATCTTTTCCTCTTCATTCTTCACCACTGGCTCATGAAGTTCAGCTACTAGTCCAATCATGCAGATTTTTCAACTTCTTGCCTTCAATCAGCCAACAAAGGAACTAATTGTTGACCTTCTTCTCATGAGCTTTACCAATTCAGTGCCAGAACCCAGCCCTGGGACTTACCTGTTCTACTACTAGAAAACCTAAGGACATTCCAGGTTGCATTTATACTTGACCTAAATTTATTTTTTTTCCTGATGTGGTATAAAACATTTTTCCAGACTCAATTCAGTCTTAATTTTTAAAACAGACACTCAGGGAATAATCAATAAATTGTGTTTTTATTGATAAAATCATGGTAATATTTTTAATAGTAATTGTGCAGAAATTTTCACTAGTCTATGGAGTATTATTTTGAATATATTGCCATACTTCAGACTCTTTAAAAGTATTGGTTATAACAGTTTTCAAATTTTTTCCCTTTTTCAGCTACAAGTCTTGAAAGATTACTAAACATTAAAATTCTAGTTCCTGAGAAATTGCTTTATTCCACTAACCATTTTCCTAAAGCAAGCATCTGATGTGAACTCCTAAAACATTCTCACTCTATCATTTGCAACAGGAGTAGAGGGCAGTCAGGTTGGGTTAGGTGCATGTTTTAAGAAAGAAAGCATTTTAGTTTTAAGAAAGAAAGCATTTTAATTTTAAGAAAGAAAAAAGCAATAGTTTGGTTGTTATTTGGAAAAAAACAACAAGAACATGTAAATCCAAATTTATACAAACAATGTATTTATGATAATTTACATAATTACTTACCATAAAATTATATTTAATATTGTTTTGCTAATATATTTATTATTATCTTTACCAATACAAATCCTACTTAAATCTAATGTTGGTGGCACTTGTCTCTTTTGGAAATTATGACCTTCATCATTATTATTATGACAATTACTCTTACTCTACTACTTGCCTGTCATAATCAAAATTACCCTCTCTCTATTTCTATGGGAAAACACTACTTGAATGCTGCAGAGAATATTGGCCTAAACGCATTTTAAGCTAAATAAACATGGCAGGGATAAGACAAGTAGTTGACAAATTACCCCATGTTGCATATCACCCCATCTTCACAAAAAAGATTCACCATATTCTTATTGTGATTATTAAAATGATTTCCACTATATATTCAAGAACTAATGCCCTGTTTTATTTAGTGTCCTACCACGAGCATTTTAAATCTTTCTGAAAAGCGTGTTAATATTATAATAACATATTAAATGATTTATTGTATCATACCCTTCTTATAAAGACATAATGCTTCTTTTGTTAGCAAAAGTTTATCCACAATAAGCTTAACAATGTATTGGAAATGACTCCTATTCACTAGATTTAATTGTATTATACAATTAGATTTGTCCTCTTTTTCCACCCATAGGGGGCAAAGTAAATTCACTCATGTTTTGTTAGGAAAAATGGATGTTAGCTGTGGCAGAACCAGAAGGGGAGGAAAGAAAATAAATGTTTAAATCGGAATGAAATAACACAGTATTAACATCACAGCCCTGGCTGTCAAGGTTGGTTGTCCTTTAGAATTACTTGGAGAGCTTCTAAAAATTCCATTCCACAGACTAAGCTCATTTCCACTCAGTCAGAATCTCCTGGGGTGTGGCCCAAGCATCAGCATTTGTCAAAACACCCAGGATCAATTCCAGCATCCAGCTAAGGTTAAACACTGGGGCTGCAGTGCAGGCAAGGAAACCAGGAATCAGAACGAGAGCTGTCTTCATAATTCATGTTCCCAGCGAACCCCATCATCAAAGATCTTTCAAATTTGAAAGTTCTCATCCCACGACAGGTAGGAACCCCGATTCAGCCTGCTGAAGGACTGATGCCAAGCCAAAAAGTTTCCTCCAGCAAAGAGTGATGCCTTCTGAGAACACGAGGAGTTGCCTGCTCCAGGCACCCACAGCAGCTGTGTGGCAGCTCTGAGTTTGACTGGTTGGTGCTTAATGTGGTTTGGTCGGTGAGTTATGTTGACTCATGTATGGGTGCTTAGGTGTGGCTGGTGATGGTTCTCAGTCGTTCGGTCGGGCGTGGCTGGTGATGGTTCTGTCTATGTGCTGTAGGACACTTTCCCATTTTCATCCTCAGCCCTTCAAAACCTGTCCTGACAACTGTCAGTTCTGAGTATGTTGTTCACCTAAGCAACATTCAGAATTATTTGAAAAAGGCAAACAAAGGTCAAATATTTGCAAATTAGTGTCTAGGTAAAATCCTGATCAACTGTGATGTTCTATATTACAAATAACTACAGACAAAATGTCCATCCTTTGTTGAATCCTAAACCTTGAATCTAATTTATTTTTCCTTGGACATAGCATGCTTTTAACTTTCTTTTCCCTCCCCAATCCTATGCTACTCCATGTCATAACATTCTCTACATTTCTTCCTAGACTATCCAGTGTGCCATAGATACATCAGCCCTGTTAAACAACCAAGATGATCCCAAAGCATGAGAAGCTCCCCACAGGTCTTATTTTTTTCCTTTTATTTCTTTTTATTTTAAGTGAGAGAGGGAAATAATGAAAGCAAAAAATAATTAATTTTATTTATTTTTTTTATCTGGCGCTGTTTCTGACACTCAGTTGTATATGTGATGCTGGGTTTGACCCCAGGTCCTCATGCATGCCAGGCAAGCACTCCAACCACTGAGCAACTGGCCCAGCCCTCTCCGTAGGTCTTTATTTCAGGTGATTTCAGAAGAAAATATGCTGCTCCATTTCTTAAAACAGCATGCATAGTGGTAAGGATTAAATAGGGGGAAAAAAGTTTAGAAAAGAAAATCTTATTGTACTATCATATTAACAGCAAACATCAGAGCAAATTAATTAATACATGTCTAAAATGAGTACAAGTGTTTAAGTGATCCCAAAGGATAGATAATAAGAATGTGCTTTGTAGAATTCAAGCCCCATTCCAACACTGTGAAAAGCATGTAATACTATTATCTTGAGATAGGAAAAAATTAATTGGAAACAGGCATTGAAAAACTCATCTGGTAAAGACAGATGAATCTAAACTTCAGCAGTGGCTACTTGCCATACCACCTTAGGCAAGACTATTAAGCTGTCTTGGCTCCAGCTTTCTTACCTGTTCAATGATAATAATTCTTGAGGGACATTTTTGCTTTTCAGAAGCACAAGCTATGGAGTCAGAGAGATATGTGATGGAATTCACTTATGGAAAATACTAGCTAAGCCCTCAGAGGCAAGTTAATTAACTTTTCTGAGTATAGCATTTTTCATGGGAAAAAGAGTGAAAATAATTCCTAATGTAGAGAGTTGTTTTTTTTAAAACCAATGTGATAATGTGAATAAAATGCCTAATTAACTTCCAGGAGCACTATAAGCACTTTATAATTCATACTGATTGTTTCTCATAAAATTGAGAGTTACTACAAAGATTAATAATTTTGAGGACCAAATACTGAGCCCAAAAATTCTGACGTTGCTCCATAACTATTTATTAAGCTTTGATCCATAGTAGCTGCTGTCAAGAAATGAATGACTGAATGAATATATACATTTTATTGCCCTGAATTACTTATAATTTAAGACACAAGACACATATACGAGTATTTGTTGAACTAGATAGTTAGCCAGATATCTAACAAAAGTGCCTGATAGTTGCTCAAACCAGGTGTTTTAAGACACTGAAAGAGGAGTTCCAAGCTAGAACAATTCAGAGAGTAGAGGGAGCTGGACCTTCACAGATCTGGATAGGCTAACCTGGGTAAAAGACACCCAGATGGGAGAGATGTGAATTAATCAATAACGTGCCCCAAATAACGGACTGGGTCCAGTTAGTTTGAACATGCTTTTGACAAAGCAAGTGGGCAGCAGTAATTAGATATCTAATCAGTTACTTTAAGCCATCTTAAAGTTGCCAATTTGGTTCCACCTTACAGATTCAAAGTAAACCAAAGCTGTCATATTTTAAATGCCAAAACATGGAAATAATCTGCATAACTGCAAGAAATGGTCCCTTCAAAAAGTTGAATCAGAAAGAAGCGATGTGGTTGAGACTACCAACTACCCCAATATCAAATGAAGTCAGATTGTCCACTTCCTGTAAGAGACTACAAATGAAGCAATGCTTATTGAGAGAAGTTTCACTAGATAAACAATGACTGTACGTTAATGTACCTCTTCAGTAATTAATTCTACGTTAAGAGGTCTGAATTTAAAGGATTTGGAAGAATACCAGGATTTATTCAAATGATCTTATGCCATATGACTGCACCATATGCGATCAGATTTAATTAAACTGATTTGAAAAAAAAAGATGTCTCTGTTTGCCTACAGTGTGGATATAACCCTTGGAACCTAAACATTCCAAATATTGGAAATGAAGTCATAAAAGTAGTTCAACCGTGCAAAGATTTAATATCTTTTTAAAGACATAGACCTGGGAGAAAGGGATTATCTGTTCATATGGTCAGGGTAAACAAGCCACTTTAGCACCCAACAGATGGAGGCTTTCAATCCGGGAAAGGGAAAGCAGAGAAGAATAAAAATGTGGAGCTTAAAATGACCGCTTGGACTATGCTTTTAAAAGCCTTCTTCCCTACTCAGTGTGATCCCAAGGACTCATTATTACAGGTGTAAGAAAATATTACAATATTCTGAATGGGAAATTTCTAAGCCTATGTCAATCATTAATATGTATCCTTGTTTTAATCTGAATTTTTAATTTTGCAAAAACTGAAATGATTATATTTTTCTCTATGTGCAATAACTTTTTTATCAATTACTTCATTTTTTTTATCTTTACAAAGCTGTGCCTTGCAAGAAAGAGAAAGTTAAATGATCTTTAAGAAAGGCTTAACAGTAAAATCAGTATTTGAGAAGAAATTTGAAGACCATGAATTTTTGAAGTGGTCAGATAAAGGCCTCTCACTGAACCAAGTGCCATTTTCTCAAAATAAATGATCCATGGCCTCATCATGTTCATATTTTGAGCTAACATTTAATCAAAATAATATTGGAAAAATGGTCTAGACGTGTAAATATAGTAGCACAACCTAAGTCAGCAAAGTGCTTTGCAGTTTCTTTGACTCATTCCTGCTTGAAAAATAGAGCAAAACCTAGCCATTTATTTGTTCTAGACATCAAAAAAACTGAGCCATTGTGTAAAATCTAATATTCTATCCAAATTTTATATGACATGATTGTATCAATTATTAAATCAATATTTAGAGTGCAATTTAAAAAGGAATTATTCATCATACCATTCAAGGAGAAAATGCTTAAGTGCTATAAGTTTGAAGCAAACGACAGAAACGAAACTCTGAACCTCCTGATCCTGCGAACATTCCTAGGCCCCGTGTCCTCCCCACACCAGCCAATGCTTCTCTTCCCTTTGACAGCCCCTTGCCCATCATCTCTATGGAAACTTCCCTGCTTGTCCCTAGTCCAGCTGGACCAGTCTTTCTGACCACTCTCCATCCCTCGTGATTGGACTTGATGACACCAGTTGAGAAAGTGAAGCTTGTTGCAATGAGCGTGTAGCTATCATTGAAGCTATCAAGACTTAATTATGAAGAGAAATGATAGCTAATGGAGGCCAGGCTCTGTGCTTAGCCCTTGGACATGGATTGTCATTCCACCCTCCCAACGGTCCTGTCGGCTATGTACTATGATTACTCCTGTGTTGCAGATAAGAAAACCAAGGCTTGAAAAAGATTAGTAACCCAGCCGAGGCTGCGCAGCAATCTGTTAGCAGAACAAGAGAGAGAAAGAGCACCTCACCCCAGCAAATCTCTGGGACTTGGGTCTGTTCCCTTCATTATTGTGGTGTGCTTCCAACTCCGAATTTATAGGAAAGATTCATAAGAAGAAAATGATTTCATTTTCTTTTTAAAACAATGAATCAAATTTTCGCATCAAATGTTTAGCGATACAAGGAATCATCAGCACACACTGCTGAGATTTGTTTCCGTCTGTGGAAACAATGTGATTGTGTCTAACATGCTCAATTCAAGCATCATGACCGAATATTGCACTATGTCAATAATAAAGTACTCTGAATAACTTCATTTAAACTCTCTCTAGTGGAATCTTCAGAGTTAAGCAATAATTCAGACAATCCAAAGCAATTATTCATTTGTTTCCATGTGAACAAAACATTTTCAATTTGAATATCAAGCTGCCTTTATTTTAAATGTTTTTAATATGTACATATATTAGAGATTTTCTGATCCTTTAAAGAAACATAAAGACATGAGAGTGATTAAGAAATTTCTAAAGATTAAAGAAGTCATGGAGGAAGTGAATTTTCCGCTATTTTGCAGAAGTCTCTTTAGAGCAAGTAGAAATGGAATGGGATCCTGGTTGGACTCCATCTAGCTGTGGGGCTATGCACAAACCACTAAAAAATCTCTCTGTCAGTTGAAGACTCCTCAAAAATCTGGGAATGGAACCACCTTATGACCCGACCCAGCTATCCCACTCTTGGGGATTTTCCCAAAAGAGCTAGAATCCACATACTACAGTGACATAGCTACATCAATGTTTATAGCAGCTCAATTTACAATAGCTAAACTGTGGAACCAACCCAGATGCCCCTCGCTGGATGAATGGATCAGAAAACTGTGAAATATATATACACACACACATACATACAGTGGAGTTCTCCTTTCCTATTAAAAGAGAATGATATCAGGCGATATCATGGTATTTGCAGCCAAAAGGTTGGAAATGGGAAAAAAAATTAAACTGTGTGAAATATCCAAAACTCAAAGACATAAGGGCCAAATGTTTTCTGTCATGTGTGGAAGCTAGACTAAAAACCTAAGATAGGATGAAAATTAGCTAAGTTTAAGTAATAAACTCACCAAAGTAGAAATTTCACATAAGCTGAGGGAACCATTCCTGTGAAGGTAGAGGAGAAGGGAGGAAGGCAGAGAGAGGAGGGAGGCATAAGGGGGGATTATCAATACAACTGGAAACACTCGACTACACAAGCAGCCAGAGAAACTCAGAAATTTCAAAAATTAATAGACACATATATGCTTGTTTCCAATTATAGCATGAGGGTATTACAGAGGAGATATGAGATCAGGGAATGGATCAATGGGGGAGATCTTAGACTAGGAACAGCCTTAACTTACTTTGTCCATATCCATGTATGCATGAATATGTAACAAAGATTCACTCCAACATATAAGACTATGTCAAACAAACAAACAAAAAAATCTGCCTCTTAATTTTTCTATCTGTATAAAATGGCTTACCCAAAGGACTAAATGAATATATGTGCAAAAGTGCCTTTTATACTGTTTGGCGAATGGTTGCTTTCCTTTCTTTTAACAGTTCATATACAACTATTGAATTATGACTAATGTTGTACACGTGGCTCATTTCCTATGAATACAGAGATTGAAGATAAAATTTGCCCTCTAACACAATCACTTTCGTGTTTAAGAACAATCAAAAAACCAATAAATAAAATGCAATATCATATGGCTAGCCATAGAGAGAAGCCCAGAGTGGAGGGAGGAGCCAGGCTGGAGTGGGAGTCCTCAACGAGGTCTCATTGAGGGGGATGGGTTAAGGTGGGTCTTCATGGGTCAGAGAATTGCAGCATGTTTTCTGAAGGCAAAGAAGGCCTGTAGATACTCAAGGAGATTCGGAACAAGGTTCTTTACTTATGTTTTCTCTTTTAAACCTCACAGCAATCCTGCAAGCTGTATATAAATATTCTCATTTTTCAAGTGATGAAATCAGAGTCTGGAGAGTAGTTATCATTTTGTATAAGCATAAAAATAAATAATGAAGGCAATAATATGCCACTATGTTTCAAAGACATGGCAAAAGCTGACAGATTGACTAAGACCACCTGGGCCAAGATCTCAATATAAGCAAAGGAAGACACTAAAGCTATTGTTATTCCAGAGTGACTAGATTTCCAAAGATTCCAAAGGGCTCAAAGGAAGTCTTTAGAGTGGTGAAAAACTTGGAACATCTATTTTTTAACTAAGAAAAACTGTTCTGCTCACATTATTCCATGTTTGTTTCCCCTGGTCCAATTCAGTCAAAGAGAGTAGGCAGGCACTCCTAAGAGGCCGCTGTACAAACAGGGACTACTCTGTCAGTCCAGCTCCTATTAAATAGGAGAACAAACTCAAACACACAGGGCTGACAATACCAAGGGATGCAAATGAGTCCGCTTTATGTTATCATGCTGAAAGACCAATATTATCCATTCGTTAGGAAACAAAAGCCAGGGTGAGGAAGCAAGCCAGTCAACCCTTAGATCTTCTACCCTTCCAGGAAAGAGTTACACGTGTCAACATTGACCCAGCGGGGCTGCTTGCTAGACAGGGGACGTCATGTTACTCCCACCAAGGTTTCTGCTCAAGTTATGGCTATATCTATGGAATATCAGTTAGAATCATGATCTTGGTTCACACAAATGAAGTTTCACCCACTCTAAAGAAATCAAAAGTATCTATGGGTGTTTCATTTTATAAAGGAATCTATCATATTTTCATGTCTTGAGATATCAATTACGACTGTTTAGGTTGAGATAGAAATGCAAAAAGTTTTATCAGCTCATATAACTGAGATAGGACTTGTTCCAGCCATAGCATAATTGAGAGCTCAATTATGCCCCCAAAGCCTTAGTTTGGCCACCTCCAATTCTTCTCTCTTTCATGCATCCTGTCGTTGGGAATTATTTAAGCAGCTCCAGATCTCACATCTGTCACCTTCCCGTGCAGTAGAGCAAAGCAAGCATTTCCCCAACAGCATCTACTTGAGGTTCTGAGATACAATCCAAACGGCTTGGCTTTAACCTGTGTCCTCCCTGAAGAAGCCAAGGACCGTGGCCATAGAAATCCAAGTTAACCTAGGGAATGAAGAGGCAACGATGAATGCCCAGCATTTGTGCTCATGAAATAGGGTTAAATAATCCTTCAAATGGGAGAAAGGAGAACCTCAAAGCAAGGCAAACTGGTTTTTAAAGGATATTAGGTAAGAGAGGATTGCCATCCCTGTAGATACTGCCTTGTGGCAGATAGTCACACTACTTCAGTACAAAGTTGTATTTTATTTTATTTCATTTCATTTTTTTAAGAGAGAGAGTGAGAGAGAAAATTAATTTTATTTAGCTTTTCATGTGGCTTTTGTTGCTCCAACATTTAGTTGTGTATGTGGTACTGGGGTTTGAACTTGGTCCTCATGAATGCCAGGCAAGTGCTGTAACCACTGAGCCACCACTCCAGCCCCTAAAGCTGTACTTTAAAATGCTATCTTACCTATTTCCTTAATTTTAATTTTTTCTTGATTCATTTTTTCTGATCACTTATGCTTGAGTATTAGTGTATTTTCAAGGTTCTGCCCTTGTGATTCTTTTATCATTGTGAGAGAGTGAGAGAGAGAAGGACGAAGTGTACACATGTAACTGGAGGAGCCCATCCACCCTCATGACTTCAAACATTACTCAGATCCATACCTCAAATTCACATTCATCTTTGGCACACCCAAAGGACACACTTTCCTTGGGCACTTAAATGACATGCACTCATTTGTCATTCATCTAATATTTATCAAAAACCTGAAATATGCCTTAACAATTTGAAATGCTAGGGTAACAATAAAGCAGAAATAAAGATGTGGTTCCTGCTCTCATGGGGCAGTCATTCTGGCTTGAAAAGCGAGAATGGAACAATTCATTGCAAAGGTAATCCATGCCCTCCAAAAAAGAACAGGAAGGACAAGTGGTGTCCAGCACACTTGTGGACTATTTACTGACACCTCCGCAAGGTCTACAAGCACAAAGTCATATTTCTGTCCAAAATCTTCTGTTCTGTGTCATGTTAATGAAGTCATCAGCCACATAAGCTTTTAGGTCGGAAGCTCCCTTTCCTCTCCTCCCACAGGCCACCAAATGTTCTTGAGTTTAACTTCCTGGATAGTTCCTGCCATTATCCCTCTCAACATGACATATTCTAGCCATGGTGAACTTCAGGTTTCTTGAGTTTGATACTCTTTCACATGCTGTCCCTAGAGTGTTCTTCATACTTCATCCTTTCTCTTTTTCTACCTCTGTGATTCTTTGCATACATATTTTAACACCCTTTAATGGGAGTCAGAAATAAAATGATGTGATATCATGAGTTATAGTTTATTCTGATACCTAGCCATAAACAAGCGAGACAATAGGTATAGAAATTCTTAGGTCTGTAAAGATGATAGCCGGTGTCCAGCCTACTGCTAATATCCCACTGTCTGCTGCAAGTTGACTCTGCTTCTGCACTGAGCCTCCCAAGTTTCCACACCATAGACTTGACACCCATCGGACTCATATGTTGCAAGGAAAAATGGTGGGAAAGTACCATCTTTGAGACTGCCCTCAGCAGACTCATTTTTCTCTCTTCTCCCTGTTAAACTACACCACAGATTAAGAACAGCTTAGAGAAGATGAAGTTGCATCCAGAAAAAGGACTAAGATGGAAGTGAGGTGCATGGAACTCAAAATTAAAGTAGACACTCTCACCTTTATGCAAGATTCATCCATAAATTTAAGGGGAACAAAGCTATAATAGCCAGGCACGGTGGCACATGCCTATGTTCCTGGCGACTGGGGAGGCTGAGACAGAAGGATCACAAGTTCAAAGCCAGCCTCAGCAACTTAGCAAGATTGTAAGCAACTTAGTGAGACCCTATCTCAAAATAAAAAATATAAAGAAGGGCTGGGGATGTGGCTCAGTGGTTAAATCCCTTGGGTTCAATCCCTGGTACAAAAATAAAAGCTGTAACAATAGGATTTCGGTATTTGAATTTACCTCTCACTGTGTATAGTTTTTATAAATGTTCATTTTATAGACAAGTTGTATTTCTCAAAAGTTTTAAAAATTGGATCGTAATGTAAATATAACAAGGAACTTGGTATTCTAAAGAACTGAGTTATGAATGCTATTGCAAAGTACCCAGAACACTAAAAGAGAAAAAATCCTTTGGGCATCAGAAAAGAGTCATGTGACTTATAAAGAAAAAAAAATTCTATTTCTACCAGACTTTCAGCAGTAACATTTTATTCCAGAAGGAAATAAAATATTATCATTAAGGTATTTAAGAGAAGAAAGTATGAGCTAATGTTTTCACATTCATTAAATTTGACTTTCGAGAACACAAGAACAGATAAACTGTTATCAACATACAAGAACTCACGAAACACTATTTCAATGAGCCTTTAGTGAGGATTTTACTGGACAACCAAGCTAAGTAGACTAAACTAAGTCTTGAGAGAGACAGAAACTGTGTTCAAAGACACAAAAGATAATTGAAATAATGAAGAGCCACACTGCTCACGGATGAGAAAAATCAACATCACGAAGATGCCAATTCCCCTCAGTCTGTAAATTCTCCATAATTTCAATTCAAATCTCACCAATAAGCTGATTCTAAAATTCACATAAACGATCGAATGACCAAGCAAATTTAAAAAGCAAGGTGGTATCCTCATCCTACAAGATTCATTAGGAAGTGGTAGTGATTAAAAGAATGTGGTCATGGTACAGGAGAAAACAAATAAATCAATTCAATAGGACAGAGAGCCAAGAAACAAAAACACAGCTGAACATTTGAACCCTGGGTCACAATTATTTTCAAGAACTTTGTCTTAGAACTGGAGTCGGTATTTTGTTAAACCTTTGATTTCACTATTTGAAGACTGTGAATTGCAACTAGATTTTAACAAAATATCTTCACACAAAAATATATATTATATACAAAATAATTAAATTTCAGGGTGTTACGTTTTATATAGGGTTTTGCTTATCTATTTTTTTAAGAGAGAGAAGGACAGTGAGAGAGAGAGAGAAAGAGAGAATCAATTTTTATTTAGTTTTTCATGTGGCTTTTGTTGCTCTGAGACTTTGTTGTGTATGTGGTGCTGGGGTTTGAACTTGTGTACTAGTGCATGCCAGGCAAGCACTGTGACCACTGACCCACCACTCCAGCCCCTTTTGCTTATCTATTATAACACAGTGGAATTTTTTGACAGAGCAGAAAGACAATGTCACTCATAGGGCTGTCTTTTGTCCATAGCTCATTGCAAGAGATTCCTCCCCTCTTTTTAAGTATCAAATGTGGTAATGGTCGCAAAAGCTCTTCAAAATTTCCCATGTATCCCTTTATCTCATGATCAAAAGTAGTAATAATAGCTATTGAAGCCTTTGCCATACTTCGGACACTGCACTTTACATGAATTATAGGAGTTAAATCTGGAAACGCACTTAGAGGCAGGTGTGGTTCTCATCCTCATTTTATGGTTGGTACATTGAGACTTAGAGAAGTTAAATGATTTTCTCAAGGTCAGGATCAATTAGATAGTAAGTAATGGAGTTAGGTCTTATATCTGTCTGTCATGCAGCAGAGCCTGGGCTTTTAGTTACCACTCCATACTATCTCTCTACAAAACGTTGTCATTGCCCTGTTTGAAATTGAACTAAACATTTTCAGCCTTGGAATATGAGAAAGGGAAAACTGCACCCTGTGAGTTAATTAAAAGCAACCAGTTATCTTTCCTGAAAACACTTTTATAGAACTAAATCAGCTTTATAGTTCAGTAAAAATTTTAGTCTGCTAACAAGAAATACACAAGTGATCGACAGACACTTTTAAAAAACAAATTTTAAAAGTGAGAAACCCCTGGAGAGAGTGTTACTTCCTGAAACAAGAGTAAACTCCTAACGCCCCCTTCCTGGACAAGGTCTTGCATTGTTGACACATGAAGAAGCTCTTTTTAATTAACTGGATAGGAACTTAATATCTTCACATATGCAAGGCAAGTCAACTTGCCCAGGCAACCAGATACACCAAGCTTTGTGTATTAGTTCTGCTCTTATGGTTTGCTAGTGAACCTTCTAAGTCATAGGCATTAAAGCAAGGTCTCAAGTACCAGTTTTGTACTCAGGTGGTTCTTGGGGAAATTAGGATACACTAAGTAGGGGCAAAGAGTGCAAGGTGACCTAGCAAGCTAAACATTAATAATCATAAGAAGAAACAAAAAGACTTCAAATAAAAATATCCAGGAGACCAAGTTGCTGAATACCACCTGGTCCTCACTGAATGTGAGCTCAAAGAACGTTGGAGCTTTGACAAAAAAAAGAACCTGGAAATTAGACAGAGAATGCAATCGTGCATCCGCCTTCGCATAGCTTATTCAGAAACCATTTCTAATAAATCTGAAGGGAGAGTTTAGCCACCTTCATGTAGAGGGCACTGCTAAGGCCATGTCTTCATTCTTGGGACTAGTGCCACACTCTGGTAGGATTTATGACCTTGGTTGTCCCCTGATTGATCACCTTAACAAAACTGAGAGTAGTTATCCAAAAAAATTCACACAGTGTTTTCATTCTGATTTTGCACACACTAAGTATAAGCATAACACTTTCCTACAAAATTTCTTCCTTGTATGTATACAACTTTAAATTTTTCTTGGCTTTTTATCAGTTCCCTTTCATCTAAGACCACAAGCACTGTGTCTATGAGACTATAAACATGTCAAGAGCAATTATGTAAGTTACATTTATTTACAAAGGTGCCCCATCAAAATTCATACAAAAGTTTTGCAGGTTGGGTTTCATATTTCTGGGTTCCCCCAAAATTAACATGGATTATTACCCAAAGGAGACACTCGGTGAATTATTCTTTGAGTGAAATTAAACTTGCTTCATTAATTTTAAAGACTGAACTCCTCTTTGTATAGTAATTTTATAACTTTCATATTTCCTCTCATTCAAAAATATGTATTGAGCCTATACTATGTCCTCAAAGTATATCATCTTTCTTTGAAGATAACTTTTCGCAAAACTACAAAAAATAAGATTATAGGATTTTCCAGCTAAAGGAGGTGTAATTTTTTCAAAGATGATGAAGAAATTTAACTAGAGTTTGCAGAAAACAGCCGCCAGTTGAAGGGAAAAGAGCTCTTTGGTGGCGGAGTGAAAACACACACTCAGATTTCTTGACTTTACAGCAAGGACAGAGCTACTTTTGAATTTTTAAGTATATTGATAAATAAGACTTTCATAAAAGTATGCTATTTATTGAAATACCTGGAAATTGTTACTGATAAATTTCTATCACAATAATGCAACTTTAATAAAAGAAATCTGTATTAAAATTTTTATAATTTGAGTCAAGAAATTTCAAATTGTATGCTTTGATTCAGTAATGCTACTTTGGGATATTTTCCTAGGAAAACAACCAAAGACACAAAGATTTGTGTGCAAGAATATTTATCACAGCTGTTTCAGTCAAAATATCCAAGTAAAGATTTTAGTATATCTATATGGTAGAATATTATGTGCTTTCAAAGGATGTATAATTGTACAGCAAAATCCACTTCGTCTAATATTAAGCTCTACAGAGTTGTATTTCATGTAGTCTGGCTCTAATTTTGTAAAATGAAATTGAATATGTGCACTCAATGAAACATTCCAGCTGGGCGAAAGCAAGCTAAAGTCATAGCTGTTCATTTCTAAGTAATAAAGCCACCAGTGATTTTTGTTCCCTTTATTTTCTTCATATGAATATTAAGAAAAAATATGCATGCATGTATAATAAGGGCAGTGAAATGGAGTATTATCTTGAAAAGAACACCTTTTATTCAAGGTCTACCTAGCAAGTGGCCAAGTTGAACAGCCACCCACAAGGAAAAAGGTGGGTTTGCAGGAAGCTATAAGACTCCCCTAATTCTAAGCTTTAATGCCCTCATCACTGCCTGCCTTCCACAGTGCTCCTTCTCCGCATGGGCAAGGCACATTTGGAGTCCCAAAGTGCCAAGGAGACAGTGCCTCTGGCAGCCTGGGCACTAGCAAGACAGAGCCCTACCTGTTCCTGGCAAGGAGCCCCTCTGCCCTCCCCACATTTGCTCAGCCTTGTGCTAAGCTGTATTTGAGACCATGAGGCTACGCCACACAGCCCCACACCCCTGCCTGTGATTCTAGATCACCCCTGTATAATCCAGACTCCTCTCCTCTATGTACATATGTAATGGATCCAATCTCTTGCACTCAGTATGATCCTATATGTTTCCCCTGCAGCCAACGGAAGGCTGTGTGGTTAACAGCAAACAGCTTACATCATCAGCCTCTGGTTAACAGTTCCCTTCAGTTTTATTCTTTAACTGAAAGCCACCTGAACACCTGAGGCCACTGCTTGATAAAAAGCAGCCATTTTTTTCTCCTCCCCTACTATTGGGCCTGAAAAATGGGTTGTTTCCACAGACCCTTGCCCTCCTCCTCTTTAAAAGTAATGTTCATGCTATCACAAAATTCTCTGCCTTGGAAACACATTTATTCAATGCCCTGCAATGCTAGCATCAAACCTGAAAGAAAGACAGTGTTACTAAAATGTGTATCACGAGCAAACTCCCACTTCAAAGATTCATTGATGTCAGGTCACAGAAGAATTGCACGGCCCTATGATTTTAAAATGAATTCTGCCATTTGCATCCATCGTACAAGAAATAAATGTTCTCCACAGACACCATTGAAATGGTCAGAAGAGGAAGTGGTTAAATTCAGGGTGGACTGCCATTTGACTGCTGTGTCCCAGAGAGTAAGGAAGGGGGCACCACCCAGATAAGACAACTTCTGATGACTCAAAGAAAGACTCCTATGCACCTTGGCATTGGCATGAGCCAGCATAGTGCAAGTATACAGTAGGGCCTCATAATACTTATTAGCTAATTTATTAATAGGTTTAATGCCTTGACACTTTCCCAACTAAATGTGGCCTATAAATTCCCATAGCCTGGCATTCCCCAATCAATAGCCCACAACTTAGTATGTTCTTTTATCTTTTAGCTTGAATGATGTTCTGAAAGACTAGAATTTGTAGGATTTGTCTCTATGATGGTTAATTTTAGGGATCAACTTGAGAGGATTGCAGGATACTTAGGCAGCTGGTAATGCATTATTTCTGGGTAAATCTATGAGGCTATTTCAGAAGGAGGGTATTTTGCAAGTGAGTAGGTAGACTGGACTGGAAGATCAGCCATAAATGTGGGAGGACAGCTCTCCATAGACCAGGGACCAAGAGAAGAGCAAATGACAGAGAAAAGGCAGATTTTCTTACTCTCTCCTAGAGCAAAGACCCATTTCTTCTCCTGTCTCAGACACAAGAACTGCAGTGTTTCTGGCCTTTGGAGTCTGGGATTTGTAAACGAGCTCCTTTCCCCCAGGGTTCTCAGGCCTTTCGGCTTGGACGAGAGTTGAGCCATTGGCTTCCCTGGTCCTGATGCCTTGGAACTTGAACAGCTACAAGCATGGCTCTGGTTAACTTGCTCCCAGGTGGGCCGTCAGGAGATTTTTCAGCCTCTATAATCACGTGAATCCATTCCCTAATAAATTCCATCTCTTATCTATTATCTATCAGTGTGCATGTGTGTGCATGTGTATAAACATATATGCTGTTAGTCTGTTTTTCGGAAAGACCATAATACAGTTTCATAGGAAACTAAAAAATAAGTGGAAACAAGAGCTAAAAGTTATTATTACTTCTAAGTCCAAAATTAAAATCTGAAGCTGGAGCATACTCTATTCATAGGGCACTTTTATTTAGGTGGATAATCATTTCCATCTATTCTAATCTTTCCTCACCTCCCTCATTCGTCTTTGAGACTGGTCGTAAGCAGCATTCTAATTCCTGGTCTAGTCCAGGTTTCTATAACAAAGCACCAGAGACTGGTGGCTTACAAACAACAGAAATTTCTTTCTTATAGTTATGGTGTCTGAAAGTCCAAGACCAGGGTGAAGTATGATGAGGTTCTGGTGAGGACTCCGTTCCGGGTCCCAGACAACTGTCTCCTCACTGTGACCCCCACGGTAGAAAGCAGTCTTCGGGATCTCTTTCCTAAAGGAGCTAGTTCCATTATCGAGGGCAGAGCCCTCATGACCTAATTACCTCCTACAGTCCCCGCTTGCCAGTACTATCACATTGAGGGTTAACACTTCAGCATATACATGCATTTGCATTTGGAGGGAATACAAACATTCGGTCCATAGCACATCCTCTACAGCACCTGTATTTTTTTTAGCAAGCTACCTATCAAGTGTCTTCTCTGTGCCCAGCCACTGCAACCTTGACTGATCAGAGCCCTGAGCTGCCTATTCTCCGCTGAAAGGGCAGACACTGTTTTACATGCTTTGGTTCTATTTAATGTTCTATCTGAACAGAATCAGGATCGTATAATAAAATACCAAAACCCAATGTTTCAATAACAGTTTAAAATTAACAAAACAGTTTCACATCTAATATTTTATTTGATGCTCAAAAAAAAAGTCCCATGGGGTACAAAGGGGAGTTAGTTCTAATGATGTCATTTTACAGATGACAGAGCAAAACATAATGACATTAGCAGGACTCATTTCGAGGGTACGTAAGAAATTGAGACATGGGGTGGCAGACCTGGGAAATGTCAGAGAAGAAGGAGGCAGAAGCATCTAGTAGAGAAAACACAATTCATGCATACTGTCCATCACTGCTTCAGCAATTTCTTAGGGGTTTTCATTTTTTCTGCTTTTGATTGGTACACGGGACACACTGCTGCAACACCTCCACGTCAACATTTTTTTTAAAGACAGAAGAACAGTGAGAGACAGAGAGAATCAATTTTTATTGAGTTTTTTACATGGCCTTTATTGCTCTGACGCTTAGTTGTGTACGTGGTGCTGGGGTTAGAATCCCTGTACTTGCGCATGCCGGGCAAGTGCGGTAACCACTGAGCCACCGCTCCAGCCCCTCCACATGAATGTTTGACCCCTGATGGAGCTCTGTTGGTTGAGACTACCTTTGATGCTCATCTTATACAAATATCTTCTCACCAGCAGTTGGGGGGAAGGCCCCTCTTACTGCGTAATCTACCACTGCCACTGGACAACAGGGAGCAAGATCACTGCCCAGACAAGTTGATCAATGTCATCTGATGTAAGTTCATACGCCTTGAGAATAGGCAATGTGTCTTCCTTTTATTAACTTTGGCAAATGATTCTAACCACTTTAAACAAATGCATTGTTAAAGAGGTCTCCAATATCAAATTAAGCAGAAAAATACATTTTTTATTTGGAAAAGATAACAACATTCTGAAACCTAGATATTTAAATAGAAGTCATATAAAACAAAATCAGCAGGACTGATTGAATTCTTTTTGTTTGTTTGTGTCATTGTGCCATAAGGCAGATGGCCCACCCTGGACTGTCCAGCTGATGGTCAGCATTTGGAGAATGTGTGGGCACGGTGTGGCCACAGACATCAGGAATGGAGAATTGCTATTAGATTATCTGAACTGATCAGCCCTCTATGCAAGGTCTTTCCCTCCACATTTAAAGTCATTGTATTTGTATCTCCTTGTGGCTTTGAAGTTCTGAAGAAATAGGAAAAAGTAGGTCGAAGGAGTGTCACTTTGGTCAAGGTAGCATGTGCAAAAGTGCAAGCCAGCTCTTCCACCGCCTTCCTAGATATAAGTAAGAGTGTACAAAAACTAAAACTAGGCAGATGGAGACCAGGCTAACCTTGAATGTTTCTTACTTAATTTGACTATTTAAACTTTTTAATTTGGTTCTTTCTGCTCTACATCATTAAAAAAAAAGGTAGAGTATTTTTAGATTAAAGAAATAACATATTTTGTGAGCAGGTGGAGAGCTCGAAAATTCCAATCACCAGGTGTCACACTATCAAACAGCACACCAGGTGTAAAAAGTGGAAAAATAACCTTCAAGGGGGGTACCTGGGGAAAATTCCATGAAAGGTTGGACAGCGATTATCCTAACCCCTGGCAACCATTTTGTTTTACAACCTGACTACAAAGAAAACAACTGTTACAGAGATATATGCTAATTAGGAGCACCGTCTACATTCAGAAGCAGCACACAGGGAGCAGAAGAGAAGCCCTGTGCACCTGTTTTCAGAGTTACCTACTCTGGCCCACCTTATTCCTCAGCCTGAAGGTCCAGAATCCCACTTACCTTCCCAGTCTCAGATAAGACAACTTTGGTTCCAGGAAGCCATCTCTCACTCCAGCAATTCAACAAATATTTGTTGTTCACCAACACTAAGCCAGGTTCTAAGGGACCAGTAACCATGAAATCAGGCATTGGCCAGAAGTTGTCAAGGGCTTAACAGAAAGAGAGACCTTATATACCCAACAAATACTGACTGAGTACCCACAGTGGGGCAGGCACTCTTCTGGTGACACACATTGCTGCAGGTGAATGTCAAAGCCCAACACCGAGGGAAAAAAGGCAGAGGTGGCACACACGTCCACATGCATACTGGCCTCCTCTGAGTCCTTGGGGAATTAGTGCCAGTACTCCACCCCCCCCCCCACAGGATGTTAAAATTCACAAATACTCAAGTTCTTCGAATAATACTCAGGCTCTTCTGTGGTTTTTGCATATAACCTACACACATCCTTCCATGGACTTTAAATTCTCTCTAGATTACTTACAATACTGGATATAATGTAAATTCTATCTAAATAGTTCTGATACTGTATCATTTAGGGAATCATCACAAGGAAAAATTGCATCAGAAAAAATGTAATTTTTTTCCAAATATTTCCAAACCACACTTGGTTGAATCCACACATGTGGAACCTGAAGATACAGAGGGCTTGTGGGTCTATGTGTATGTACATAATACGGAATGTATGCGTATAATTTGTGTCAATGATGTATGCTAATTTATGTAAATTATAAGCACACAAGCTGTATCACAATTTTTATGACTACAATTAGAATATTAATAAAATAATAAGTAACTTTTTTTAGTAATTTGCAACTTGCAAAGCACTTCCTATCAGCATTTTATTTGATGTTCAACAAAGCCCAGTGGGACATGAAGGAAGGTCAGTTTTGATGACAATGCTTTGCAAATGACAAAGGAGCAAGACACATGAACTTGGGCATTTCAAATTTATCTGCAACCTTCCCATTCTTTTATTTAAATGACATAAGAACCAGAAAGGGCAACTGGTGGACTTCAGTCAATTCTCTATACTGAATAGATAATCCTTCTTCTATTAGACTCTGCCTTTCTATATTTCCAAATATCTTTTCAAAATAACGAAGAAAACCAAGAGAAGGAATGATTTAAACCACTTTAGATTTATTTCTACTCTGTATTTTCACTATATATCACAAATATCAAATGTGAACACAGAGCCGAGGAACTGGCCTGTTACCAACACACATCTAGTCAACTACCCTTCTGTTCATGTTCTTTTCCAATCCTTTCCTTTCCTGTTTCCTTCCTTTCCTTTTCTTCCTCCTCCTACTCAGCAACTAAATTATTCTGCTTTATATAACAATGAGAGCAAGTTGTTCATACGTCTTCATCCACTAACAGATTGTGAGCACCTTGAAGGCAGGGATCTTTCCTCAATCGCCCTTTGGCACCCCTGACTGGTGTGTCTCCTGGTTAGTAGGTAAGCAGTAAACCTTCATTGTAAAAGACACTCACACCACAAATAAGCAACTCAATCCTAAGCAGTATTAGCAGACCTATTTCTTCTTCCCATCTTTCATTAGAATAAAAAAAAAAAAAGGAAGAATGTATTTTTAAGCAGCACTCCTCAGGACTAAGCTCACAATGTCTCTTAGTGTGACCTCCTGAACTGGTAAGCAAGATTTGGTTACACTGTACTTGGAGAAAAAATGAGGATTTGATATTGATTTTTCCCCCTGATTCAAAGAGAGTGCAGGTGTTGAAGCATTTATGAAATTGATTGACTCCCCTCCAGCAGCCAATTGATGATAAGTTTAGGCTTCAGAGTGAGGCTGTAAAGGTTTGATTATATGAACAATACTAATAGTCATGGGTTCATAAATCTTAAGAGAAAGGATGCATATGTCAGATATAATGCATGAAAAAGTTGTTCTTTTATCATGGCTAACTCTCTATTGTGTGGAGGCCCAGTTGATTAGCTATTCCATTATTTGAATAAGTATCTGATGTCTTGTTTTCTTTCAAGAAGGCAGGTGCAGGATGAAGCAGGAAGGCTGCCAAGAAAGATGATAAATTACCATTTGGTGCTGGCGACCAGAGCTCTACGAACACAGGGCTGCCAGGAATTAAGAGGGGAGAGTAACCATAAATGAAGAGGGAAATGACTTCTGACTCAGCTCTAGAGGTGTTTACTTTTTGTCTTCATTATCTTTGTGGTATTTTAAGGGTCCGTGTTCGTTGTGACCTGCAAAATGAAGTACTGTTTAAAACGACAAGCACTACCTCAAGATATTATACTACACCTGCCGGGGTCAAATAAAAAATCAGAGTTGAGAGAGCTGGTCAATGGAAGCAAACAAATGACTTCAGTAGACAGTGACAGAAAGCAAGGGTGAAGCTTTGCTTAGAAGAGCACCTGGGCCACCCTCAGTAGAAGCTTCCTGCCCAAGTCCGCCATGCTGAACTGGGGCCACGCTCATGTGCACTGTGCACCACACACCAAAACTCAGGAAAACAGAGATACCAATAATGTCAATAGGGAAAATCATCACAAATGGGATTTGGAATTGGTCTGTTCCATTATTACCTGCTACCTATGGATTGTACTTCTGGTTGTCTTATCACAGGCCTATACATCCGTGTTTCACACTCACGCTTTGACTCTGTTGAAATCACCATTGGCAATAGCTGACTTTAACTTATTAAATTCAACAAGATTTTGTTGAGCACCTCAAATATTCCTGGCACTCATCTATATGCTGGGGACATAATGACAGAAGACTCAGAGCCTCTTCTCCAGCTCACCATCCTGTGAGGAAGAGCCAATCCACAGGCATGTGCTCGGTACCAAGGGAATGATGCAAAGGTGTCATGGGGGAGTGTGGGGGTGAACTGAAGGGAGAGCAGCTCAGGACAGGGCTCCTAGGAGTGCTGACATCTGAACTGGTGGAGGTATGAGGAGGGGAGATATTCTAGGCACTGGGGTGAGTGAATGAGCCCAGGTAGATGTGTGTAACAGCTCTTTCCAACACTCCAGCTATGTATCTGGAATACAGACGAACATGTGGATGGTAAAATATGAAACTGTCAGGGCTCCCAGGGCTTAGAGCATAAAGGATGCTGGACTTTTGACTAAAAATCTTGGGGTTCATTCTGATATGAATGAGAAGTCCCTAAAAGATTTTGAGCAGGGGAACCATGTGATCAGTTCTCATCTGGTAGTAAGTATTGATACTGTAGCAGTGAGCACTGTGATGGGAATAGGACCTAGGACCATGTGGACACAGAAGAAGAAAGAGGGGAGGCTTTGCTTCCCAAAGAGGCTCACACTCTGAGAAAGTGAGTTTCAGAGGATCAATAGGAGCTCACCAGGCTCAAAAAGAATGGAGAGGGGCTGGAGCGTTGACTCAGTGGTTATGGCACCTGCCTGGCATGTGCAAGTCCATGGGTTCAAACCCCAGCAGCACGTCCACAACCAAGTGTCAGCAACGAAAGCCACGTGAAAAACTCAATAAAAATTCCCTCCCTCTCTCTCTCTCTCTTTCTCACTGTCTTTCTTTCTTTTAAAAAAAGAATGGAGAGCATTTCTACTAGATGAGAGAGTATAGGTGGGGGGAAGGAGGAAGGAGAGAGGGGAGTCAGAGGAGGGAAGAAGGGAAAGAGAGAGAGAGGGATGGAGGAAGAGATAGAGGAAGGAGGGAAGGAGGGAAGGAAGAGAGGAAAGAAGAGAATTTCAACAAAGTGGTAAAAACTAAAGAATATCTTGATTACATTTTGATTCTGTTTTTCTGCTTTTAATCATTTAGTTACATCTAGATCTTCAAAGAACTAAGGAAAAAAAACCCCAAACATGTCAAATTGATAAGTAAAAGGGGTTGTGATCAGTTCTCACTTTGTCAAAATAGAACACCTTGGCCTTCCTTAGATGTGGTAATATTAGAGCGTGATAATTTTGAATGCTTCTCATGGCAAGGTGAGAAAAAAAATATGAAATAAAGGATGAAAACAAGAATCCAGAAACGTGAACTATATTATTTGTCTTTCTGGGAACAAAGCAGTGATTCTGGAAATGCTTTTTTAGTCTTTTCACAGTTCTAAAGCAGAAAGACAGAGCTTGTTGTGTGTCAGGAAACAGCTACATGGGCTTTTTGCAAGTCACAGTGGCCCCTGTCACCTGAGGCCCCTGTCACCTGGGGCCCTGGGTGGAGGACTCCACATTTGAAGCTTATGCTTCCAATACCTTGTCTGCAATCTGCTGCTGTACCCTTCATGTACATTAATAGCTTAACCACAGAAATCTGACCATCCAACCACCATGACATGGCATCCTCAGCAAGATGCAAAGTTTAGATGCAATTTTCACATAGAGGTGAAACTAAGTCAGCTCTTGCATTTCCATTTGTGACCAGATCCAACAAGCAGCCCTAGACAGTGGCTTTGATACAGGTGAGAATCATACAGGTGCAATGGAACCCATCACCTGTGATCTAGGTTCATTTACCATTCATACAACTCCAGCAAGATAATCTCCTTGAGACTTCATTGGCTCATAGGGACAACAGTGCTTTATCCCGTGGATGTTTACGAGGAGCAGATGAAACAGAATTAAAGCACCTGGCACTGTGACTGCTTAGGAGGTGTTAAATAAATGGAATCTCTAGAAGAATGCCAGAAAGGCTGGAATTCCACAGCCAGGAAAAAAACAGACCAAGGACACAAACCACCAGCGGATTTAGTCATCCAGGGCCTGCTGAGTATCACTCAAATGTGCAATCAGTACGTATTTTCAGGATGTACATTTAGATGGTCTGATTTTTTTCCAGCTTATTGCCAGCCCTTCAAAAACAAATAGTGTTCACACACTATTATAATAGGGAACAAACCTCCACAACGGCTGGAACAGTCCTAGCAACGTAATATTAGCTCCACCTGTAATGTTATGATTTGGGCATATCATTCAATTCTTTGCTATATTTTCTCATCTTTATAGTGAAAGATTTGGACTCTTAAACTTCCTGCCTGAATATCTATCAAATTTATTAGCATAGGATACTGTGTCAAAAGATCTTAGAGATGAGAATAAGAACATAATATGGAAATGGGATGACTAAATTACTTTATGAATTGCTGTACAGTTGTAGAATAAATGTGTGTAGGAAGCAAAGCACACTTGGAGGTAAAACATTGACCATGGCAGTGTCATTTCCATGTCTCTAGCATTTGAAGTGTGCCACCATTAGAGAGTTCGTCAACCTGCTCATTTGAACAGGTTTAGACCAAATAAGGAGATGACCAGAAGTGTATTGGTCAGCTTCCCACTACTATAATAAACTTTTGAGATAATCAACTTATAGAGAGAAAAGGTTTGGTTTGAATTGCAGCTTTGAAGGTTTCAGTCCATGATCGGTTGACCCCTTTGTTTTTGGGTCTGCAGTGAGACCGCCTATCATGGTGGAGCAAAGTCATTCACCTCCTAGCAGGAAGTGAAAGAGTGAGGAAGAGGAAGAGACCAGGGTCCCACAGTACCTTTCCAGGACACTCCCTCAATGAGTTGAAGACCTCCCACCAGGCTCCAATTTGAAAGGATTCCACTACTCCCAGTAGTGCTCAGGCTGGGTGCCAAGTTTAATGCATGGATCTTTCAGGGCTGTTTCAGATTTGAACTGTACTACCGAGTGCTTACCAAGGGCTCACCTTGGTGCTAAAACTTTTCATGCTCACCACTGTTACACCACACGCACCGGGGCCCACAAAGTGATTTTGCCCCCATCACCAAGGTCATTTGGTTTGTCACTGGTGAGACGAGGCACCAGGCCCATTGCCTGTGAACATGACCATTATTATTAGATGGAGCTGCCTCTGCTGAGACAGTGGTTTGAAAAGTGGCTTTCAATTAATGCATTTTCAATAAAGAGGGCCCTGAGTTTATAGTGCTCTATCTCTGACACCTAATACAGAGATTCCAGGGGTTTCTTCTTCCTATAGAAAATAGCGCAAGATCCAGACTAGAGGGCATTTAGCCTTCTAATCAGCAGAGTCCCTTTCTGTAAATTTAGAGACCAACGCGTCTGAGCACTGCATTGCACACAGGGAATAATCGCAGCCTGGGAAGGGCATACAACCTAAGTCAACAGGACACACAGCTGGTGAGAGGGGAATTGCAGGCTTCCCACTAGCATGTGACCAGCCTTGCTGTCACTTCCTGTCACTCAAACGTGCGTTCTTCTCAGTTTTTTGTCAGGCTCTCTGCTTCCAATAAATCACAAGTTCACTCTGTTCACACACAACATCTAGCTTGCTCATTTGTTCCACTTTTATTTTTGCGTCACCTCTGTGTTCCCCTTGGAGACTAGGCAGAACATTCTAACACAGGTGGCTTCCCTCCCACTTCAACACCTGATGCTGTTTTGCTGTTGGGCTATTAGTCATTCTTAGGCTGGGTGACTCACTGTGGGACCATTTGGGAGCTATGGAGTTTTAGGAGCCTTTGCCCAGATTCAGTTCGAAAAGGGTCACTAAGGTTAGGGGAAAAAAAACTGTAAAAACAAAGTATTAAGAATGCCTTGAGCTACACATTATACTGTACAATGAGAACTATGAAATAATTCCAAAGACGATCCGATTGCTTTTCAGAATTATTTCAAAACTAAGCTCAGCGTTGAATTTTGGCTGTATTTTGGCATAATGGGAAGCCCATCTGGCCGACTGCTACCGCGCACACGTTTATGTAGTTGTGACCGCACCACCGACGTCGGAAGCTTGAGACACCAGTTAACATCCTGGCCTCCTTTCTCATCTGCAAAGCGAAAGGTCCAGGCTCTCCAATTCCTAATTCCTTATCTGAAGACCTGTCAAGTTTATTAACATATAAGGTGGTTCGTCTAAAGGTCTAGGAGGCAAGAAAGAGGACGTGATATGGGCTAAGAATAGTTAAATCACTTTAAAAAACTAGAAATTCAGGGAAAGAAGAAAGGGAGTGAGGAGGAGGATGAGGAAAAAGAGGGAGGGAAGAGAAATGCTGCCCCTTGCTTGGTTACATCACAGGTCTGAGCCAGAACTGACATAGCTCCAGTTTCAGACTAACTTAGGGTCCCCGGTGCTTGCTATTTATGTCTGAGAAGTCACAGGTCAAGAAAGGAAAGCAGAAAGAATGATACTTTCGGCATTCACACTGCAGATACTGAATGCACTGTTCAGGGTCAACAAGAATCCTCCCGACTGCCACGCCTGCCTCGCTCCCCGGTGGCTCTGTTCTCTCCAGAGCTGCAGTTGGAAGCCACCCAGGTATTTTCAGGCCCCCAAACCACACCAACTACTTTATTACATATTTGTTCATTTAATCTTCGCAAAGCCTAGGTAGGCACTGTTAGCAATCTCATTTTACAGAAAAGGAGCTTGAAGAGGAGAGAGGTTAAGTCATATACCCAAGGCCACACAGCAGTCCACACACAGAGTGCTCTGCACTCTGGACTGTTTGTGGAGTCCTGTGTCCTTCCCAAATGACACAGCTCACCTCAGGTACACCTTTAATCACAGGACACTGACTTCCACCTTGCTGGGTTGTGCCGAGAATCCGATGCATATAACACTTGGTGTATGTATATATGGAGGCTTAACCAGCTTCTTCCTGTTTCTTTAGAAGTCTCAGGTTTGAGATCTCCATTTTTCAGCCTGTAGAGTTGTAATTCCTCATTTTATGTAATTATTTCTCATTTGTGACCCTTCCTCACTGTGGCTCATTTGGGAAGCTGGTTTAGAATACATTGGCTCATCTGAGCATAGGAAAGGTGTTTTGCTTCCCCTGGTGCATATGTGTATATGTCTGTGTGTGTGTGCGTGTGTGCGTGTGTATACGCATGTGTGCACACTGTTGCTTTAAACTGTATTTTCCTATATACTGAACAAATAAATCCTTTCCAAAGTTTAGGATTTGCTACCTGAAGAGAAACAAAACCAGAAATACAGCTTGTTCAAATTTGATAAACAGCGCTTCCAGCGGCTCTCTTTCAGTCTGGTCAAACTCTTACGCTTAATTTGAAATTGGTTTCCTTTAGTTCTCAACCTCCTAGATGAGACCACAGGATAGCACTCTTCTTCCTCCTCTCAACCTAACTCCTCAGTGCTACCTACATTTAGTACATTTTAGTTTTCTTTCATGAGAAAAGAATGACTTGGGAAGAAAAAAGATCACAACTTAATTTTCCATCTGCATTTTATTTAAAAGGTTTATGCTAAATGCCATGCCTAAATCTATGTGGAATTTCAATCCTAAAATATTAACTTTATGTTTTAATTGATATCTCCTATGACCAACATAAGACTCAAAAACCCAAAAAAGGAGGTTTGTTTTATGAGTAACTAATCATCAAGCTTTGGGGATCATGATTATGTGGAAAGATCAGAAAAAAGGCAAGAAAACGGGTGGATAGAATTATGAAAAAGAATTTAACAGGTTTTGTTTTTTGTGTTTTTTGGCACTGAGGGTTTTACCCAGGGTTACCCTTCCACTGACCTATACCCCTAGTCCTTTTTAATTTTTTATTTTGAGACAGGGTCTTACTAAGTTGTCCAGGCTGGCCATCCTCATGCCTCAGCCTCCTAAGGAGCTGGGGGTAGAGGTGTGCCCCACCACATTATAAGTTTATTTAAAACTACAAAAAAAATCATGAACCAGGTATGGTGGCACATGCCTGAAATCCCTACAGTCTGGGAGGCTGAAGCAGGAGTATCACAAGTTCAAAGTCAGCCTCAGCAGCTTAGACCCTAAGCAACTTAGTAAGATCTTGTCTCAAAATAAAAACTATTAAAGGGCTAAGTATGTGGCTCAGTGGTTGAGCACCCCTGGGTTAAAAAAAATCATGAATAACCATAATAACCATGGACACATAATTTTGAAACCTATATTAGCATGGTTAGTTTTGGAGAAAAATGTAAAAACTCAATATTGACCCTGAAGAGACAGGAAACTTAAATCCATCAACTTATTAAGAAAATTGGCAATTGTATGCTTAATATCCTTTCCTTCTCAACCCAAATAAAGTCCTAGACACAGATAGTTTTACACCAAAGGACCCAAAACTCCTAATCTTAGTTGAATTATTCTAGAATTAAGAAGGATAAAGAAAATAGACCAATTCATTTTATGAAGTTATGAATTTATACCCAAACAAGGTAAAGATGTATAAAATGGTAGAAAGTATAGTTCAATCTCATTCAATAAAATAGATGAAAACCCCCTCAATAAAAATAATAGCTATCTGAATCCAATAGAATATTAAAAAAATACATCATGATCCAGTAGGTTTGGTTTTTGTTTTCTTTTGTTTTGTTTCAGCCCAGGAAAGCAAGATAAACATTGTTTTCACTTTCATTTAATTCATGTTAGTTGACTAAAGAAGAAAAACTAGTCAACTAGTCACCTTACTAGATACAGAAAAAATCTTTTAATGAATTTTAATGTCAAGGTAATGTAATTTTTAAAAGTTAAAACTACAGATGGAAGAGAAGTTCTACAATATTATAACATAGTACTCATCAAAAAGCAAAGTGTGACTACTTTCCTTTAAGGTTCAAAAATCGATGGCACTCTCATCATTATGATTTTTCAGAGTGCTTGTGGAAGACTACAATACTCTCCCTAAGTGCTCCCTGTCCTCTGCACCAGGCCCATCTCTAGAGAGCCCTCCCCTGGCAATAGCGAGAGTAGACTTCCTATGCCATTGTTCAAATCCTACCATCCCACGTCCAGGAAGAAGCTTTGAGGGTCCCCACATGGTGTTACCATTGCTGTGTTCCCTCTGCAATTGAAGGCTGTCTCTCGGTTGCTTCTTCTAACTGGACCCCAGAAGAAAGGAGACCAAGCTACTGCCAATCATAACCAACCTGCAGTTGATAGGTAAAGATGATCAGAACCTTTGCTATTTAGGAGTGATACAATTTATTATCATATCATAACCTATTACAGCTGACCACCATGTTCACTGGAGTTACAATGACTATTATTTACCCTATTTTTGCAATTAAATCAGCCACGATTTTTTGTAGCCAAGTTTGATTTAGTCTTCTTCATCCTCCTACTAGAAGTGATAATAAGCTTTCCTGTTAGGACAATTGTTGATGGTACTTGGAACAGGATTAAGATCGGTGCTAGTTTTTGAGTTGTTTTAAAAACATTAGATATAAAAGAAAAGATGAAATTGTCGTAATCAGCTGATATAAAGATTTAAAATAAAACTCAAGAGTACAAAACATAATTAAGACTAATTAAGCTTAGAGAGATTTCTGGCTATAAAATCAACCAAAAAAAATCAGGAACATACCAGAGCAAAATAATACAAGAAGTACTCACTCTGCAAGGCGATGGGGCAGACCATAACTGCTAGCTCTGAAGACACTTTTATCTTTTTTATTACTTTTTTTTTTGGTGCTGGGGATTGTGTCAGATCTTCACACATGCTAAACATGTATAGTAGCTGTCTCTGCTGGGCTAGCTGCCCCTGGTGACTTCATTTCAAACAACATGGAAAGGAGAACTGCCTCCTAGGGGAGGAAGCTGACCTCAGCTGGGTGAGCAAGGTTATTATCAGCTCTGACGGTCATGGTGACACTGAGTACCTTTACAGGATGCAAGAGAATGATACTTGACTTCTGTGATCTTCCTTGCCCAAACCCATAATCTCAGTCTAATCATGTAAAAATAAATAAATAAAATAAGGCAAACTCTAATTGAGAGACTTTCTACAAAATGCCTGACCAATATCCTTAAAAAAGATCAAGGTCATCAAAAGTAAGGAAAGTCTGAGAAATTGTCAGTCTAGAGGAGCCTAAGGAGACAGCACTACTAAATGGAGTGTAGTGTCTTGGTTGTGGTCCTGAAACAGAAGAAGGACATTGGGTTGAAACTAAGAGGCTCTGAATAAAGTATGGATTTAGTCAATAATAATGTTGAATATATAAGATATTAACAAAAGAGATAGATGGGAACCCTCCACAGTATATTTTCAACTTTTCTGAAAATCTAAAATTATTCTAAAACAAAAGGTTGAAGAACTACTAATAGTGATAATAAAAATAGCAAATTTAATAAAAATACTATTTACAATAGAACATCTATGACAGAGTTCTCCAATTTTTTAAATTGTAGGACCCCTTTACATACCATAATCATTAAGGATCCCAAAGATCTTTTAAAATAGATTACATCTATCAATATTTACCATATTTGGTATTAAAACTGATAAATTAAATGTTACATTAATTAATTTAAAATCATCAGGGGGGAGGTGTAGCAGCAGAGAGAGCACTTGCTTAGCAGTGTCAATTCTGGGCTGAAACCCAGCACTGCAAAAAAAAAACAGAAAATTATAACAAATGTGTTATATATAAACATAAATAACATCATTTAATGAAAAATAACTTTTTCCAAAAATATTTCAAGCGAAGAACACTGTTTAATATTCTTTCAAATCTATAATATTTGACTAAACCATCATACTTACTTCTGCATTCTGATTCATTGAACCTCTGAAAAATGAGAATGAACGATATAAAGAATTTCTTAGTAGAATTATGAGGATCATTTTGATCTTGCAGAATCCCTGAAAGGTACCAGGGACTCCAAGAAGCTTCTGGAACATACACTAAGAAACCATTTTAGTCATATGTATTAGGCTTTCTGTGATAATACTATGTAACAAACAATCCCCAGTCACAGTGTCCTCCACCAATAAATCTCTGGTTTACAGACTCCATCATAGGTCTGCTGGACCTGACTGAGTTCAGCTAGACTTGAATTCAGCAGGCTTCCAGAAATTCCAGTTGCGCTTACTGTCCAATCTTCAGGTTCCTCTTTCAACTCACTGGAATGCTATCAATTACCTACATGTTACATTGGTCTACAAAAGAATAAGAACATTAAAAGGCATTAAATACACTATACTCTTCACAGGAGTGCGATGATTTATCTCTTGTAAGATCTTGTTTAGAAGTTTTTAAAAATAATAAGTAAATTGTCAAAGAATAAATTTACCCTAAAATATGAGTCTTTAGAAAAAAACACCTGGTTTATTTGATTAAGGAAAAAATGAAAACTTTAATATACACAAAAATAAAATGCATAGTTCATAATATTAGATACTGAAAAAAATAAACAATTTATAAGAAGAAATAAGAAAAGAACATCTTTCCAAGATATTCCTAGGTTACCTGGTAGCTTGAACCAATGGAAAGCAAGATTGTAACTCTGAGGTAACCAACCTCGAATTTAGTGCTAATTATGACCAAAGCATCTTAAAATATTTTTCAACACTGTATCATTGCATTTATGTGGCATAGTTAATGTAATAATTTGCTGATATTATGACCACATATTTATTGTTTGTAAAGAGAAAGAGGGACAGTGAGAGAGAGTGAGAAAGAGAGAATCAGTTATATATTTTGTTGTTTCCAACACTTCCTTGTGTAAGAGCACATATTTCTGTAAGAATATCACTTTTAAAGAGAAAACTACTACACCAGTAAAGTTCATAATTGCAGTTGCTTCCTTTTATGTTTCCTAGGAAAGCAACAAGGATTATAAATCACAGCTCAATGTCATTGTTACAGCAGCACCAACTATAATCTTACTGAATAGATGCTCAATAAAAGCTAAGCAACGGCAGACCTTGGGGTTTTGGTTGATGGAACCGCGCAGTTGCTCTGCACAAATCTCACTGTAATGACAGCAGTGCCTAAGATGTGAAGCTTACAAAGCAGTTAAGGAAATAAGCAAAGATCTTAACTAGGACAATAATTTCCAAAGACTTCTTTTATTGATGAAAGTTTGTACTGTCAATAGATTTTTGAATCCAATGTTGTATGTTCGATAACACGTTTCATGCATCTCTTCTGAAACAAACTGAAATCTTATAAGTACCGCACGCTAACCGATTGCGCAACTGGAGCCCCGAACAAACTGAAATCTTAAGGCTTACTCATCCCTTAAAGATCACACCTGATGTTTCTATAACCATATCATACTACATTCTGCCATCTTAGAAATCCAATTCATTAATTTGCTACTTTAAATGAATCAATGAACTCTGGTTTGTCACAGATTATAGAAACTCCCTTAAAGAATCAAAAGACTAAGAAGCTTGTTTTTAACCTGTGCTGGCCAGGTTCTCAAGAAATACTGAACCAATAGTATCACTATCTATGTGTTGAGAGACAGAGAGAGAGAGAGAGAGAGATAGCTGGGTCAGAGGAACGGAGACAGATTGTGTTAGTCAGCTTTGCATTGCTCTAAAAATTACTTGAAAAAACAACTTAGAAGAGGGAAGATTTATTTTAGTACTTCATGGGTTTTAGTCCACAGTCAGCTGGCTCTGTTGCTTTGGGCCTGTGCTGAAGCAAAATTTCATAGCAGAGAGAGTATGAGCTCCTCACCTCATGTTGACTGGGAAACAGAGAAAGAGTAAACGAGGGACCAAGGACAAGATACGCCCTTCCAAGGCCTGTCCCTAGTGACCATTTCCTCCAGCTAGACCCCACCTCCTGAAGTTTCCACCACTCTCACAACAATGCCATCAAATCATAAGTCCCTGGATGGACTAATCCATTGATTAAGTCAGAGCCCTCATAATCCAATCACTTCCTCAAAGCCACTCCTCTGAGCATTGATGCACTGAGGACTAACTTCAACACGTGAGCCTTTGGAGGGACATGCAAGATGCAATCCAGAACACAGACAGAGACAAAGAGAAAGACAGAAAGAGACAGCAACAGAGAGAGACAAAGAGACACAGAGACAGGTATAGAGACAGAGTTTTTAAGGAAACTGACTCATGCAACTATGGAGGTTGGCAAGAATAAAATCTGCAGGGAAAACCAGCAGGCTGAAGACATAGGGCAGAGTTGATGCTGCAGTTCAAGCCTGAAAGCCATCTGCTGGACCATTTCCTCCTCATTGCAAGAGTCAATCTTTGTCTTTTGGCCTTCAATTCATGGGATGAGGCCCATCCACATTATGAAGGATAATCTGTCTTACTCAAAATCTACAGATTTCAATATTAACCTCATTTTAAAAAATAATTTCACAGTAATACCCAGACATGTTGGATCACACATCTGTGGACTGTGGCCTTGCCAAGTTGACACATAAAATTAACTATCACATTACCAAATTCAAAAAATGGAAATACTTTCCTTAGGAAGCCTCAGAAACACTTCTGATTATTGACAAGGTCTTTTCCTATGGAAAACGAAAATAAAGCTAGTCATTTTAGAATATGCTTTCAGAAGTTAATTTTTTCCTCTAGTGTGTGTGGGGGGGGAATCACTTTTAAAAATCATCTCTTTTCTTTTTTCTTCCACCAAGACAGAAAAAAAATTAAAAGACACAAAACCCCCAAGATTATAATAATTTAGTCTAAGCACTATGTGACGTAGAAGGCTGGATCTGTCCGGTCATGTGGAAGAAAGACGGCAGATGGGAGAGCTGGGGTAAGGTGTGGATGACTGGGCCCTGCTCACACACTGGGCTCTGGCCCATGCAGTTCCCTCAGTCAACGTGTGGGTGAATTGCTCCATCACACCTTGAAATGTGCTGACAGGAAGCAGCATCCAGAGAGGAGAGGAGGGCAGGCTCCTCCTTGGCTGCTCACCGGGAGTTTCAGAGAATATGTGTGGGGAAACCCACCCAGTGCTTCAGGCCTAAACTCCAAAGGAACCGAATGGGTAATCCTCAAAAAAAAAAAAAAAAAAAAAAATCCAGTGACTTTTCTCAACCTTAAAACCACAGAAGTGCCTGACAGGACAGCCAAGATTCGATGAGCAGGCAAATCATGATTGCCCATTTTCTTTCCCTGCAAGCTCCTGGAAACCACCATCCTCGTCTCCACTTCCATGAGTTTAACAATTTTAGATGCCTTGTGTAAGCAGGTTTGCACGGTATTTGTCCTATTACATCAGAGTTATTTCACTTAGAATACTGTCCTCCTCCAGGTTCATCCATGTTGTCACATCGGGTTGGACTTCCTTTTTTCTTAAAGCTGAATAATATCCCATTGTCAATGGCAGCAGGTTTCAGTTATGCAAGATGAGTAAGTTCTAGACATCTGCAGGTGCTACTATTAACTACATTTTTGCAGGCAGGGAAATTGAGGCACTGACAGGTGAAGTAACTGACCCCGGGTCATACAGATAATCGATGGTGGAGCAGGGGTTCACACCCAATCTGACCACAAGGCCTGCTTTCTGAAATAACAGGAAAGAGCCTCGCTGCCTTCTCCCAAGGCTGTCGTAGCAGGGAAATAGAGAGGTAAAGAATCAAATGCAGGGATACACGTCATGAAGGCCATTTGTCACCAGGCCTTTTACTCTGAGCAACAAGTGCAATTGCTGGGAGCTTCACTCCACCTCAAGCACCTAAAGGGGGAATGACTCTCCCCAGACCATGGAGTGAAGCAGAACACCCAGGAAGGGAAAGTGACTTCAGGTCACCACGCTGGAGAGGGAAGCCCAGGATTCAGCTCTGTGATGATTGCCCCAAAGTCTGATCACTAAACAACTCTTCTACAGGAGTAGGTCACTAACCCAACCTCACCAGAGGCTGAAGGGAGAGAGGTCAGGCAGGCATCTCAAAAGAAGTGACATCTAAACTGAGCAGAAGTCCACATGGTCCTAAAACACTAACCCTTCATACTTCAACTGCCATCTTACTCCAAGTTGCCACCTGTTTCCCTGGACCACATTTACATGACCTCTAAAGTGACATCCTGTTCCTACTATAGTATGCTCTCTGCTCTGAATTTAGAGTATAGTGATCTACAAAAAGAATAGCTCATCTGATTTTCATCACTATCAGGAGGAGATCAAAATCCTTGGCATGGCCTCCAGGTCCTCCCAGTCTGGCCTTTACTAATTTGCCCAACCTCATGTCTCAACACAGTCCCCACAATCGCTGGGCTCCAGACGCACCGGCCCCAGGCACATCAGCTTGTTCGTTCTCCAGGGTCTTGGACCAGCCGCACTCACACCTTAAATACTCCTTCCTTACCCTTTTGTCTTTGTACTGAGCAAATCCATTTCTTTTCCTGCTGCTCTCTCTGTCAGCATCATGTTCCTCCCACTCACTGGCATAAAGCCTTTAAGAAGATAAGACAATGTCTTTGTATTAGACTGCCCCAGGCACTAACACCTTCCTTAGGACATAGTAACTGCTCAATAATGTTTTGTAAAAGAACTGAGCTAACGAACAGCTGAACTTCAGATCCAGAAAATGAAGGCTGAGAGTAACTTGGAGCAAATGAAACAATCTTCAGAGCCAATGTATTACATATATTGTGGAGAGACTATTCTAATTATAAGGAGGCAGAAAATGGCCTAAAAGCTTTGGGACAACTTTCCTGAAGAACTTTTGAATGACAATCTCACCAAAGACCTGTCATGGAAGTTATCAGTCTCTCCTGAACCTTGACACCTTGGTGCTCCTAATCACAGATTTCCCTATGAACATTAAATGAAACGGTGAGGGCTTTTTATATTTTTGAAATTTCAAAACTCTTGTTAACTATCTGGAAATTTTATTCCGGGCAATGTGCTTCATTTCTCTTTGGAAGAAAAGAAATAGAAAGTTTTGCTAAGAAGTATTATCCCTTGCTGATAATCCTGGTATTGACCTGAGGCAAGCTGGTAGGAAGGAGAAAGAAGTGAAAGTGTAATACAGAGCATTCATTCAGAAATCACCCCCCTTTACGCAGACCCTCCTGCTGCTTAAGGGCGTAAGGGTGGATACCTAGCCTACAGGTAGACCAGCAAAGTTCCGATTAGATCCAGGTAACCAAAACAGGTTAACACAGCTACTGTAGCTCCAAGGTAGTATGGAGATGAAATATGCTTAACCTGACACATTGGTGTCCTGAACAAAACAGGGATTCAGTTAATAAACAGGGGAGATTAGATACTGGGTAGGCAGCCAGCATGTCACTAATCCTGATGGCCACTGAATGCTAAAGCTCAAAAACCACACATGCTCGTAACCTGTACCCCAGTTCAAAAACCGGAAATCCTGAATCACTCCATCACCTCTAGAAGAAAAAAAATGTTTGAGTAATTTGAGGCCAACTCGTTGCTTAAGTGATGGCTTTTGTTACATTGCTACTTCTGAAACCCCAGCCCCAGAGCAGAGGAGGACGAAGCCAGAGCCCTGTCCTAGCTCTTTAATCACCACTTGCCTCTGTTGCCTACCCTTTCTCAAAGCAGTAAATGACCATCGGGCCTTTATCTCCCCGATGACCAAATACTGAAAATAATTTTCTTTGAGAAGACTTTGTTCAGCCTAATTTGTGAGTAAAATTTCCAAAGGGCAGCAGTGAAAGACCTAATGAGGAAGTCTTCAAGCTCAGGGGACCTGATGAGACCTGCTCTCAAAGTTACCACACACATTAATCACTTGGTACCAGGCTGAGTCACGGAACCGGATAGAGGTCAGCAGAGCACGTGACCCTCACTGCTCCATGCCCCCCTCCCCCGTGTCCTGCTGCTTGCACGACAGCATGCACTCCCAAATTCACAGCCTGCGTGGATTTCTCATTCAAGGGCTCATTTCAGACTATGCAGAGTTTTGAAATAAAACAAAGTAGAACTCTGGAACCGAAGCAACAAGGTTTGTGGAGGACAAGGGGGTGACCAGGAAAACAGGGAACATTCATCACACAGTTCACAAACAGAAGCCCAGTAGGAAACCAGCATTTATTGTCTTATCTAGTTTAATGGATCCTTGTCTGAAAATTGCAAGCCCTTCTACATGTCATTTTCAAAAAGCATTTTAATCCTATGTTTTTCAACTTAAACAAAAATATTTCATCATTTCCACCATGCACAATGTCCTGTCTTTTCACAGCCTTTGCACACCAGATCCTGGCATGTCAGAATTGTAAAAGCTCCTGCTCTGCATTGACTCCCTTCTCTTTATTTAGAAATCAGAGTGGTTTTACAAGGTTCCAAAAGATGGATAAGGAAATGTCTCAAAATCTCCCTTACAAAGTTGGAGATGCAGCTCAGTGGCAGAGTGTTTGCCTAGCATGGGTGAAGCCCTGGGTTCCATCCCCAGCAACACACACACACACACACACACACACACATACACACACATGCACATATATACACACATACACATACATACATACACACAAACACACACATACACACATACACACATATACATACACACACACACACAGAGTTCAAAATGTCCTTTAGCTATTTCTTACATTAGTAAAACTCCCAATCCTAATTCCTAATTAGTTCATTCTTCTTCAAGTACTAGAATTTTCTTGCTACTATAAAAAAATAGAATTAAAACAGAAAAGTAAAATCACTTATAATAAAGAGCAGGACAGTATTTGTGTATTTTGCTTTTTAAGCACTTCCTGTTATTTTGGTTCAATGTGTACTTTTTAGTCACACGTAGAACAAGGTTTGGGGCAGCAAACCACATTTAGTAGAAATGCACAGAGGGTCAACCAGAGAATCAAATTGAGCCATGTTAAGATTTGATTTCCATTATCATTTTATATGTGGTACAATTAGTGCTCTTCTGTTATATATTTGAAACCCCCAGTTTTGGTTCTCAAAAAGAAACCCTCTAATTTTTCAAATAAAAGCTTTACCCCATTGGTACCAGAGTGGAAAAGAATCTGTGTAGCTGTAATTCATCAGGATCATGGAGAAGAAAGATGACTGAATTCAGGGTCTTCATGACTACTTTTGGTTTAAGCTAAGTCTTTTCTAACTGATACCACCAGTTTTTCTGAAGTTCTACAAGTCAAAAAACATGTTAGACAAAATACTTGGAAATCTTTCTAGACATGGGCAAAAGATGTCAAAGGTTGAATCTTTTATGTATCTTGACCAGCAACTTCATGCTTAGGAATGAGGAGTATAAAAATAATCAGAAGAGCACATAACAAAGTATAAAATGCATTCATTACATTCATCACAAAAAGTATTTACTATAATGAAATTTGCAGCTAATTAAAATGTTCCAAAATAGTAAAACGATTAATTAAATTAGGATAAATAAAATTCTCTGTAGGTATTTAAAATGGTAATAAAGATTATTATCTGTTGATATATTGCAAAATACTTATAGTCCCTTGTGTTGGGAGTAAATCAGAAATATTCACAGACTTGTGATGGAGAAAATTCAGTTTATTGAACTATAGGTGTGTTACAAGTTCATTTTTGCAAAAAGTTCTATATGTGAGTATACTAAGCAAAATATATGAAAAGGTACATTCCAAAGGGTAAACAGTTGTTACCGTTGTGTTATTAAGCCGTATATAGTTTCTGCTTCTCTATACCTCTTGGTAATTTCTTTTTCTTCCCTTCCTTTTTAAAAAAAGATGAGAAAACTATTCAAGAAGTTATTTCCATTTGAGAAAAAATAAAAAGAGGGGGGTGGCTCCTGCACTAATGTCTGCCTTCCCATCTGGGCTGGTGACATGCATGCAAAGAGCCTAAAGAGAGAGGTGGAGAAAAAGTAGGAAGGAAGGCTTCGCACACTAAATGAGAAGCAAACAGGATGCACATCAGCATCCTAAGATGCACCACTCCGCTGGGAAAACCCAAGACAAAAGAATTATCGGACACAGCAGTTCAAAGCATATTGCACCTGTCAAAACGTCTGTCATCTTCTATAGAAATGCACCATTCTAACAGAGAAAAGGGAAACTTTAGAAAAGTCACTCAGGAACAACAGCTTACTTTGTCTCCTTCCCTTAACCAACTCCTCCATCTGAAAGCCATTGAGCTTCATGCTAAAGATTGCCTGGAAGGACCAGACAATAGGAAGGTCTCTTTCATTGTCAAGGACAGTTACACTTTGAAGATGACGCTCAAAAGAGGTTAAAATGGGTCAACAAGCAATTGTTGGGCCTATGCAAGGACATGTGAAGAGAACATTGTTAAAGTCACACACACACAAAAAAATCTGGATCTCAAAGAAATCAACGCTAACCTAGAGGAGGTGTGGGAAGGAAGGAACTAACATGCAATACTGATTTCACCCCAAAGAAGGGTTAAGCGGGGAGGGGACTGACCCCAAGAAGATCAGTTAATAGACAGTTTGGGGGATGGTTTCTTTGCCATTCCAAACATCCAGCCACGCTAAGGATTAGAAAGACAAGTGCATGTGAGAAAATGTGATTTTTAAAAATGATATAAATACATGTAAGTTGAGCTAACTCCACACAGTCCATTGTAATTTTTAAGAATTTTATATTTTCTGGATGCACTTTAGGAAATCTGTGTAGTTTAAACAGGGGATTGGTAAATGGTAGAGAGTGAGCCAGTCATTTGAATAGAAGCTTGTGGGTGTTCGTGTGTATCTGTGTGTGTGTGTGTGTGTGTGTGTGCACAATTTCTTAGAGGTTCTGAATAAAGAAAACTTAAGAAGCTGTCTAGGAGACACTGATGCAGGGGCCAAGCAATGCAATGACTGCGAATCTCCCTCCCTGCCACTCTGGACAAGCAACTTCACCACTCTATTCTGTTTCCTCCTGTGCAAAAGGGGAAAACAGCAACAGGCCACCGTGCATCAGAAGGACCAGAGGACACACCCTGAGCACTGACAATCACAGCAGCATTACTGAGAGCAGTCAAAGTGTGGGAACAGCCCCAGTCCAGTGACAGGTAGTTGAATAAGCAAAATGTGGTCTATCCATACCATGAATTATTATTTTATCATAAAAAGGGATTCTCGGAACACAGCTCAACACATGTGCATGAATCTTGGAAAACTAGGTTAAATGACAAAGGCCAGTCGCAAAAGAACAAATATTATATAATTCCACTGTACGTCCAGAATAGGGATATCTATAAAGAGAGCAGATTAGTCATTGTTTGAGGTTTGGAGGTGGGGAGGAGAGTGGGTGACAGCTTAGGAATACAGGTCACTACCTGAGCAGATGAAATGTTGTAAAATTGAGTTTGCTGATGGTTGCACGTATATGTGAATACACTAGAAACTAATGAAATTTTTTCAGCTCAGATAGGTGACTCATATGGTATGCTACTATAATAATCTGGATTAATAAAGCTGCCATCTAAATTAAACAAGCAAGAAAGATGGAGAAAAACTTTGGTGGCAAAATATATATATCAATAAATGCAAAAGAGAAAAGGTTTGGCAGGAAGGAAGCAGGGATACTTCAATAAAAGAACCAGAAGACTGTTTGGCACATCCTACATATTTGATTAAGTGTTAACACTGACCATCAGTATCTTTTTTGATAAACACTGTCAGTATTGATTTTATGAGTAAAAATAATGATTGTGTATACCTTTGGGAGTATTAGTAAGACTTAAATGTTCATTTTAATGATAAAGTATTTATCTTAAAAAATATTCTAAGCCAGGCACTGTGGCTCATGTCTATAATCCTAGCAACATGGGAGGCTGAGGCAGGAAGATCAGAAGTTTGAGGCCAGCCTCAACAATTCAATGAAACTCTGTCTCAAATGGAAAATATTGGAGATGTAATTCAGTGGTACAGCGCCCCTGAGCTATGTATAATACAAATTCAAGTTTGTCTCCTGAGGCCTAAAGACAATCTATTCCCAAATGATCTATTAAAAAGGGACGCTTCAAAAGGAAATGCAGCTTTTTCTCTTTTTTGTAGAGTTTACCATTAGTATACACTAAAGAATTTATGATTGTCAAATCTTCAAACTTCAGGAAGCCACTATTGATTCAAACATGAGAAAATTGAAAAAGATTTGCACTCTGAAATGTACTCACAGGTGAGTTCATTCTTTCATTAGAATTATAATTTCATTATATTTCATTATAATTTCATTAGAAGCTTGCTTGATTGTTCAACAAAAAATTTCTGAATTAAAAAAAAGAAAAAGAACAAAAAAATAAAAACTGATTTGTACTCTTTTCCCAGAGCCACACAAACTACATAGTTGAGTTGTTTTTGATGTCAAATTTTAAAATCTCAAACAAAAAGATAAAATGAGTGATTCCCCTCCCCGACAGGAACCCAGCTCCTCTCCTCTCCCACATGCATCAGCACATGTGTTTATTATCTATAAAATAAGCTAGTCATGTCTTGCACTTGATCAAAAATAGATTTATGAAGAAACTAATGAAACTTAAGCTATGGTATCCTCTGTTTGTGACCACCCTTCCAAGTCTATTTAACCATATTCACTATTTTTATCCTTTTCCTTGAAGAGGCCCTTTCAAAATGTGTAAGTTTCAGGTTCCATAAAAATTGATTTGTACCTGGTTGGTATTTCCCATTCTCCCCACTGAGCTGTCCCTTCAAATCCTCTACTTTCCAAAATCAAACTCAAATTCTGCCTCTGTAAGTTTTCTATGGATATTCCAACCCAAACTAATCTCTCCCTTCTCTAAATTTCCACTGCATTTAATTCACTAAGACATCAACATCCTTTTTTTTTTTTCCAAAACTGTCTTGGTCAGTTAAGTTTGTAGTTTAAATTTTTTATTTTATTGCCAATAAACTACACTATTAGTATATTATGCAATGGAACATAAATCATGCATTGCTTAACACTACTCAAGTCTATAATCAAAATATTAACACATCTTCATCAAATACATGAATATTCACACTGAATGAGAAAGCAACTGTTAATAATCTCTCTTTAGTTTGGCTCATAATTGATGTCAAATGAACTTTTGATTTTCAGAGGTTTTTGGATTTCAGAATCGAAGCTAAAGATTATAGCCCTGAACATGGTTGAGTCATTATTTAATGTCTCACTATCTAGGTTTACTTGACCAAAATGGATCTGCATTGCTTTATCCTCAGGGGGAAAAAAAGTATCTGGCACACAATCAGTGTTCAATAAACTTTGTAGAATGAATAAATGACAATACTAAATCTTGCACTAGGGTCAGCTTGTCAAAAAGGATTTTGTCCATTTTGGTCAACATTCCCAGGACCAAGGCCAGCACCTGACACCGTAGTTCTCAAATCCTTCACAAGGACTACCTAGGATAGTAAGTACCCAGTCAACACTTCATGATTGATCCCAATATTACTGACATACAAATCAGATTGATTCCCTTAGTGGAATAAGAAGTAGAAGTGGGTACCTAGATGCGGCAAAGAACTGTGGAAAAGAATTGACAAAGAAAATCATATTAAACAAAGGCTTTATAATAAGGACGTCACACATATTAAAAATTCTGGAGCATTTTTCTTAATGTCAACTCTTTCCCTGACAACAACCACTTTCCTGGATCCTTGCATGACTTCAAATCTTTACCACCACAATTGTAGTTATAAAAACATTGCCTCGTTCTTTCCCTTGTCTGTGTAGTTTCAGCTTCTTTCACAGAGAGTTGGGCTAAAAGATTATATTTGGAGAATGCCACATGCAATTCTATACTCTAAAATGAACATTTCCAAATTAAAGGTTCTGATCGTTAATTTAGCAGTGACATATATTGTTTCTAAATACAGGATTTTCTTTGCATGAAATGTTGTAGTGTAATGTTGTGAGCATGGATTGAGGGATCAATCATTGGCCATATTCTTTGGTCTATGGTTTAGTTTCTTCATTTGTAAATGTGTTAATACTAGTGACATCATAGGACTGTGAGGAGTGTATAAAAGCTTCTCAGAGAGGAACACAGTGATATGGTCACCAGGAACAGGGCACAAAGTAAGACAGTTGGATCTACAAGCCCTTTAGCCCTACATAAGAAATGATAGTATATATACTAATAATTATTCTTCTTACTCATAAAATTATATTTTCCATTTGCACATGACATTTACTTTTCTAAATGCTTTGGTTCAATAGAAAACTTGATTCTAAAATTATCCCTTGAGGTAAACAAAATATTTTGCTCCAATTTAACAGTGAAGAAACTTTGGTCAAATGGTGGGACCAACACAAAGGTCTGGTCAAAACCAGCCAATGCTTTGTTGGCTTCTCAGATCCTGGGCAGCCCCAGTACCTTAGCTGTTTCCATTATGCCATTCCCATCGTGAATCTGGTACTGATCAGCTCCAATAACCTTGAAAAGCACTGCCATGTTTCATAAACCTCAAAACCACCTCCTCCTCCCTTGTCTTCTGAGCCTTTATTACCAGGGTGATTTTTTTTTTTCAAACAAAAAGGACTGGGGGATAAAAATCTCCAGTCTGCTTTGCTTTCCCGAGAGTTCGAACGTACTATTGCTGCTCAACCCACATTTTCGCCTCCCACTCATTGCCATGCTCTCAGGAGTGAAGGCATGTAAGCAGAGTTCCTGCACTCACCCTGGCAGTCAGCTGCTCCTTGCTGTAACAAAACACCTGACACAAGCAACTTTGAGGAGGAAACGCTAATTTTGGCTCACGGTTTTATGAGCTTCAGACCATGCTTGGCTGCCTTCACTGCTTTGGACCCGAGGCAAGGCAGAACATCACGGCAGAAAGCAGCCATGAAGCAGAGAGAAAGAGACTGGAAGAGACAAGTTACAGGCCGCAAGTTACCTATGTCCTTCAACCATGCCCCACTGCCTACAGTCCCTACCCAGAAGTCCATTCAAATTATTAATCCATCAAATGGCTCAATCCACTGAGGAGGTTCCACTCCTCAGGATCCAATAATTGCCTAAAAGCCCCAGGCTGCACACTGCTGCATTGCCTCTGACACACAAGGTTGGAGGAACATTCCAGGTCCAAATCACAACACTCCCGTCACGTACGTAACAGCAGCATGGAACAGAAATCTACTCACAGATGTTGGTGAAACACACACATATTATTATGTGCATAGGTGCTAGCTTCAATAATATGATATATAATACCCATTTATATATAAAATAAAAATTTATACTATATAATAGTATATTTTTAATTATGTATACAATCATTAAAATGAGACTGCCTCATCTATGAAATGGAGGTGATTCTAATAACTACTTCATGAATTATTGTGAGAAATAAATGAATTAATACCCATTAGATACTTATAACAGTCCCTAGTATATAAAACACAATACACATTAGCTACTTGTAGTTACCATTTATTTTGTCTTATAAAATAATTCTTCACTTGAAAACATTATTCACTGGAGAATGTCTTAAATATGTAGTTTCTTCAGTGCACCAATACTTTAAATTTATCCATATCTATTTTTCAACACAGCTTTCAGAAAAAAATATTTTCCCATAAAGTGGCATATCATGTTCCTTAGGAGACACATAGTAGGTGATAATAAATGTGTTACAATGAAAGCACATGCCCCTGAAGAAGTAAAAGCAAGCTGTAACTCAGAACTTAAACAACGATTACTCATCCCGTAGGGCCTCATTCCTATCAATAAGCATCTATTGTTGATTTCATGAAATTGATTTGTCCTCAATTATGACAGTTCGATTCAGCAATATTTCCAGAAATAATGGCCTTAGGAAAGATTTAACTGTGTTTACCTTTGCTCTGAGCTCTAGTACAGTAGGATTGTCATTCAGAAGGACTTGCATGTCCCCAGCCAGTGATTCTAAAGTGGCTCTTTGCCCTTTGTGCATAATTATCTCAGTATGGGCAGGACTGATGGGCAGGGCTGGGCCAGATAACTTTCTCCCCATCATGTGCACCCAGAATAAGGAAAACCAACCAGGGGCGGCTCATTGCACTTCTCCAAGGAAGAATAGAATCTTGAAAGGCATCCTTCTGAGCTGTGATTCGTACTCACCTACTTGAGAAGAAAACCTTACTCTGAACCCGGCCCGTGTACACGCATGGACATGGTATGTTTAGAATACAGGTTTGAGAAATGTTTCCCCAACTGTTTTCTCATGAACGTTCTTCAGGAAAGTAGTGCTGCAAGACATTGATCGATGTTATTAAAAAAAAATACAAAGTTGTGTACAAATACACACACAGGGTTCCTTGATTAAACAAATTTGGGAAAAGCTGGGTTAAGTAAAGCTTATTGGATTTTTCATTGTGGAAATTCTCAGATATCGAATATATCACTATCTCTCAAAGAGGTAACATGGTGGGCCTCACCTCGTGTTTATTTATCTACAGACTCTCCATGAAACGCATCTTGGGAAACTGCTTTAGAGTAAGATGTACTACACATTTTACACTTTTGCAGGTACCCCCCTTTTCTCCATTCTGAACAAACCTGCTTCTTTCTCAATGTATTGTTAGTAAATTCACCAATTTGCATTTCTACAGCTGAGGAAACGCATCTGCTATATTAAATAAAATATGATCTTCTATTCTGGAAATTGACCACTCTGAATTTTTGGGGAATGGTTTCAGAATCATCTAAAGCAATGATTTCTTTACCTTAAAAAAAAGCATTGTGCTAACTCATAATTAAATAGCAAATAAAAATATCCCAGAGTGAAAATTCTCCATATACATAATCAGCTGGCCCCATATACCTCTCCCCAACCAAATGACATGAAGTGGAACTTAATAATTGTTACATGAACTATGGTGAACTGAAGCCATTATATACTTGGGGAACTCCAGCAACCATCATTAATAACCTGTACATTCTCTTATAATAAAACTCTTTGTTGGGCTGGAGCGGTGGCTTGGTGGTTGCAGCACTTGCCCAGCATGTGCAAGTATGAGGGTTCAAACCCCAGCACCCATGTGCACAGCTAAGTGTCAGAGCAATGAGAGCCATGTGAAAAACTCAATAAAAATTGATTCTGTCTCTTTCTCTCACTGTCCCTCTATCTTAAAAAAAAAAAAACTCTTTGTTAGCAACTAACAAAAGTAAAAGCATTATGCTGTATTATAAAACCATATTAATCTGGAACAGTCAGAGCTTGAAAATTTGGGCATACCACTTTTCCTTAAACTGCATTTCTCTTAGAGAATGCTACTATTTAAAGAAATTGAACAGTTTTCAAAGAACTAAATAAATTCCAAAATATAAGCACATACAAATTCTTATAAAGTTCCATTCCCTTTGAAACTCTGAGACTTAAATTTGGATTTGAGACAAGATGATGTCTTAAATGTAGCCATCATATATTTTTATGTATATGCACATACATACATGTATATATATTTACATATGTTATATAAATATATATATGAAATGTATAAATTTGAATGGAAGAAAAACAGTGTAATTCACTAAGATTTTATGATTCAGTATATCAAACTCTATATTTCAATCCTTTGGGGAAATTGCAAGAAACTTGAATACAAAACTGTATATAGATATGCTTTCTATATTGATTCCTGTTTCTCTGTGAATGTTTAAAACGTGAAATAAAACACTATACTAAAAGAGAAAAAACTAATCCCATAAAACCATTTGATAGAGTAGGTATCAGCATTACGACATGATGAAAAGTCGCTTTGTTAAGGTGTTAAGTTAACCAAAATAAAAACACACATACCATGCTTAGAAAGACCATTTTGTTAATACAGTCCCTGAGCCACTCTGGTCTTTTCTACTCCAAGTTATAAAGTTGGAATCTCTTTCACATGGAACTTACTTCCAAGTGTCAAGGCCTCAAATCGGGATCCAGCTTCAGGTTTCTGCCATAAAAACCTGAATATAGCCTAAAGAATTTCCCTAGGCACATCAGGAGCAATCAAATTTCATGCAAACTATTAAATTACAGACATTCAATTATGTTTTTCAACCCTCTGCTTAGAAATTCTAAAGCCTCTTAGAAAACATCCTTAAACCAGAGCCGAAGCTGGCAAGGGAAACCCGTTACCTGCAACAAGCAAAACAAAGAGCCGGACCTTTGCAGTCCTGGCAGGCACGTTGCAAAAAGTGGCACGCGGTGTACCCCATCCCTATTGTGCAGCACAAATTCTTTGTAACACTGGGAGACACTGCAGAACAAAAATACTATTAGAAATGCTTCAAAAGGAACATTTTTGGCTGCGATAGAGACTTTTGACGTTATTTATTAGGTTCAAAAATGCATCACAAAAGCCTAACAATGGTTCTGTGGAAACCAGTATATCTGAGGCCCTTTCTGTTGTTCGCGGCAGGCATTGATTTGAAGACGGGCAGCGCGGGCGGAACAATCCCTCGCAGCGGTCAGTGCAAGTGAGCATTCAGCGCCGGCCTGGGCAGAGCCTGTGAACAAGCCGCGTGGGAGCGCCGCGGCGGGCGGGGCGGGGCGGAGGCGCAGACCGCTGTTAACCTCTTGCACGGGAGATGGGCGAGCGCGCCCGCCAGCAGGGGAAGGGGCTCCTCCGCCACGTTGCCGTGCAGCGCGGCGTCCGCCCTCGGCCTCGGCTCCTCCGGGAGATCGGGATGCTTGGGGAGCATCTCCGGTGCCATGGCAACCGCGCCTCTTCCGACTTCGTTTCCGGGCGCGACCAGGAGCCCTCTTTGCAAATCGGGGTGTCCCAGCGTCTCTTCGGTCATTGCCACCTTGTCCTCCAGCTTGGGTTCCGAGGAGCTCCACCACCGGGCGCTCTGCTGCACCGAGGGGATCTCGCTGCTTCTGTAGAGTCCCGTGGCAGTGAAAGGTCTCACAGCGGGACCTGGAAGGCAAAGAAGGGCAAAGAGTGGCAGGACCACACCGCCAGCGGACGTGGACCAAAAAACTCTCCTGGTAACAGGAAGGTTAGAAATGGACCTTTGTAATGCAGACAGAGAAAGGAAAATGCCTGACATTACTCTCAGGAGCTCTCTCCAACACATTTCATTAATAAAAATGTTTGTCTCTTCCTCTCCTGGTATCTGAAAGCACCTCCTCCTCTCCAAAATATTTTTTTTAATATTTCAAAAAAAAACTTTCATTTCAAAGAAGATTGTTCCAAACTTCTAAGAGAGGAAAACAAATAAATAAATTGGTGGATAAAATAGAGCATCAACTTATAAATTTTGGAAATTAAGTTGTAGTTAAATATCATGCAAAAATAAAAGGATCAATGGCCCATTTAGATTGGCAACTGATGATTTTTGAAGATCCTAAAGATTACTTCATGTGTTTTATTAGAAATGTAAACCAGCTCAGAATTAAACAGTGGATTAACCTGAAGCTGTACCCACTAACACTAATGATAACAGGTTTGATTGCTGTTGTTGCCCAAATAATTTTTTCACCCGAAATATTTGGTATTTTTTACAATGCAGCCAAAACTGCAAAACAGCAAAAGAATATACATATATATATACACACACACAGATGCATACATGGGTTTATAATTCCACCTGCATTTTTATGTATGTGCATGTATAATCTTGAAGTTTTTGAGAAATTCTGCCTCTTGACTTACACAAAAAATTAAAGCCTAACTCTTCAGTAACAGTTTAAGATAATTATTCAAATGCTTTAAACCACTTTTTACAAGATATTAAAGCGTTTTGATTGGCATATAGATGTCTAACAATATTTGAACAACTCACAGGATTATTTGGACAGGAGGAGGCAGGGGCACGCTCTGGTGGGATATTGGCCGCATTACATTGTTGTATTGTGTGCGTGCATGAATATGTAACAGCAAATCCCATCATTATGTTCAACTTTAACGCACCAATAAAAAGTAAATAAGTAAATAACTGGCAAGATGATGGCAAGAATGGTTCTAAATAAAAGACCCCCCCAAAAAAAGTTAAACTGCATAATATCTTCCTAACAGTGGATGTCAAACAGTTGTGTGTCCCTAAGTAAATCCATTTAGTTCATCCTACATTGTTCTGTGCCTAGTAAGCATTGGGTACGCTCAACACCCAAGTCAAATGGTGGTTAGGGGTGGGGGTGGAATTAGTGAATCTGATTTGTTCAAAGTGAGAATCATTTCCTGAAAATAAAAATGGAATGGCTTCCCAGCATCTCCAGGTAGATGAGCACTTTCAAACTCATTGCTTTGTAAAAAGCTAGTAGCTATTTATTTGTACTTCCAGCCTTGGTAGATGATCCATTCACTGTTATCAATATTCAGTGCAAGAAGAATCCACCAGAGAACATGGGTGTGGCTCTGGAATTTGGAATAAGTACATGCTTGAATATGCTGACTTCTTTCTTAAGTCAAAGAATAGACATTCTTTCACTCAACATTTCAGTAAGGATGCATTTAACAACAAACTGTCTTAGAGCAGCAGTGTAGCTTAATGAAATAAACAAGGATCTGGGGTTAGAGTGATTCCTGGAACATCAGCCAGCTTAAGCATCCTTGACTGGACACAAAACCTGGAGATCACATTACCTAATCCACAGGATTGTTAGTAAGATGAAAATTGTTAATTCACTTATTAATTCATTAATATGTAAATGCCCAAAAGTATTATAAACATTCATGATTCAGAAGGCAATCAGGCACACAAGATCCCTATGCTTACCAAGCTTAGAGTTCAATTGTGGGGGAAGGAATGAGGATTGGAAATGGACTCATTAAGAAGCAAATAAAGAAATTTATAAAGTGTTCACTTGTAATAAATCCTAAGAAGAAAAACAAAGCAAACCAGGAGATTAGAAAATACCTAAGTAGGGGCTGGAGTGGTGGCTCAGTGGTTCCAGCGCTTGCCTGGCATGCATGAGAGCCAGGGTCCAATCCCCAGCACCATGTACACAACTAAGTGTTGGAGCAACAAAGACTACATGAAAAACTAAATAAAATTGATTCTCTCTTTCTCTTTCTTCAATGTCCCCCTCTTTAAAAAAAGAGGAGAGAGAGAAAAAGAGAGAGGGAGAGAGAGAAAGGAGGGAGGGAGGGAGGGAGGAAAGAAGGAAGGAAGAAAGGAAGAGAAAGGAAAAGAAAACTAGTTAAGTATCTGAGGGAAGAACATGATAAAATGTTAAGCATTAAGTACATGGCAAGAACCTTAATATAGAAAGACTCTGAAATTCTGACTTCAGTCCTAAAATTACAGAATCCCTATGGATCTCAGATTCTGCATCTAAACCATGAGAAAATCACACTTCCTATCGCAGAGGAGGATCATATAAATCAAAACCTTGTATATAGTAAGACTCAAAGAATGTCCACCAATCAACACGATCTGAGTCGCATCGTTGGCCCAGCCTCCCAGAAATGAACGAGGCTCTGAGCAAGGTCTCCCAGGCCCCGGCCTCAGCGCTTCTGCCCAAGCAGTACATTCTCCACCGGTTCAAAGAAAGTTCTCATTTGTATTTTGTCTCTCTCTGCTGTGAATCAAATTCAAGGAACTGTGCAAATATTTGGAATAAAATCTAACTCAAAAATTTCCTTTAAAAAAAAAGAACAACTACAAAACATCAGTCTAATTCGTCTACTTATAAGCCCTAGGTATTTGGAGATACATATTTTTTCCTTATTCTCTTCTCCAGCATCAGAAACACTACCATCAACAGCACCATAATTCAGTTCTTAATAAGTTTAGGGAAATATATTTATATCAATTTTCTAATTACAACAGCTTTGCAAAGTAGTAATTGTCATTAGTTAACAGGTTGAAAAAAATAGGTGAAGAACATTGGCAGAGCTGAAATGGGAGAGAGACTGAGACTTGGCCCAAGACCTTCCCAGTTCCAAAGTCCTTTCCTTCCGGTCCATTTCTTTACTTTTAATGATTTCTCCTACTATGACATATGATTTTGAGGCAATTCATTATCATACACATTCACCTATGCTATGAATTCATGGCTTTCTGAACTACAAAATGGGAATAATATAATAACAGTAATAATAATAGTAATATCTGCCTAAGTGTTATATGAGGATTTCGTAAAATAATGTAAAATGCTCAGCACAGACTGTAGCATATAATTAGAGCTTAATAAATTGGGCTGGATGGATAATGATAAATGTCATTATCGTTATCTGGTACAACACCTGAATCATCAGAGTACCTGTCATAAGTTCAAACCTGTTCTCTCCCCCAATACAATAGCTAGCAATAAAAATAAAATAAAAATAAGAAGTAGACTCTTGTTAAGGACTGATTGATACAGCTCTTATTGTACCTTCTAGGGTATGACCTGCCAGTGATTCAATAATTTTTCTGTTTATATTAAAATTAAAAAGTGAGGTTGTGATAATAAAAGCTAGGAACCAAGTCATACTCACGGGACTTTCCCCTGGAACTGCATGAAGACAGGTTCTGAAGTTGTGTGGGTCTCCCTACAGCCTCCGAGTACACGGGATGCTCTGAGTGTGCTAGGAAGGGCTTACGTGCCATTTGTTGTTCCAGAAATGGGCTGCTCCAGGCCTGCTTGGGTGCTTTCCAGGCTGTCTTCAGAACCTCGCCTCTGAGAATGAAGCTCAGTGAATCCTGGTCCCTTTCACTAGATGACCTTGGGGAGGGACAGACTTTTCTGCAGCTTTCTTCTTCAAAAGAAGCTTTCCTCACAGAACACCTGGGGTTGGTGCACCGGTGAGGACACAGCAGTGTTTTGCCTGTCACTGGACTGTGAGTTCTGTCTAGAAACATAAAAGGTAAATATATCGGTTTGAAAGAATGCACCTCTCATTATCACTCTCTGGATTAATAGCAGAAAGGATGAAATTGGGTTATATGTGGATTTTGGTTTGTTAGTTTTTATGCTTCTACCTTAAGCAAACAGAAACAACCAAGACAGGGACCAGGGGACCTGCCTGGGAGAAAAAGAGGAGGAACAGAGAAGGCGGTAAAGGGCTGAGGATACTTTTACTGAGTTCCAGGTACATCGCAGGCAGTGTGCGAGATCCTGCTCATGCTTGGCATCAAGTCCCCACAAAAGCTACCAGAGAGGGTTGGCACCTCTGTTTTACAGGTCAGGGAGCTACTTAAAGGCTTAGGAGTTGAATTGTGTCTCCCTGCAAAGACATGTTGGAGCCGTAACCCACAGTACCTGTGCATATGATTTGCCTAGAATAAGGCCTTTGAAGAAGTAATCAGTGAAGACGGGATCACGCTGGATTAGGGCTCACCTTTCCTCACCCTCATGAGAAAACCGACACATGCGAGAGCGTGAAAAGACAAGGGCCAAGACGGAGGCGGAGGCGGGGACTGGAGATGTGCTGCCACGAGCCTAGGAACACAAGATTACCAGGAACTGGAACAGAGGAGGAAGACGCTCCCTCCCAAGCTGGAGGCATACAGAGCCAGGCCAGCATCTTGTTGCAGACTTCCAGCCTCCGGAACAGAAAGAACGCATTTCGGTGGCTTAGGCCACTCCGTCTGTGATCATTTGTTACACAGCACAATACAGACTTAGAACCAGAAGTGGGTCTAAGGTGACATGAATATTAATCAGCAGAGTCAGAGCTTGAATTTAGAGCTCTCAGCCCCACAGTCCAGGCCTGATTCTTAAAACTCTCATCTGGATGCCCTTGTCAGAAGCCAAAAAAAAAAAACAAAAAACAAAACAAAACAACAACGACAAAAAACAAAACAGTCTCTGATGCTTCTGACTGCTCTAGAACATTGTAAAGAGCCCAGTGAAAACCTGTGCCTTGCACCTTAACCCTTACTCAGCCACTCAGGTGAGTTTCTTTACCCAGTTCACTTCCCTTGAGAAACTGATAGCTACCGTGGCGACTCAGGCCACCCCTAGCTCATTACTAACGTTTTGGTAGAAAATAATCTTGAAAAAGAGTCCCCAGCAGTCAAGGGTACAATGCCAGGTTTCCCTTTCACAAAGGATGGTGGCCTGGAAGGCACAGGGAAAAGAGAGCTTAGAGAGAGATCTAAGTGCCAACACCAGCTCCTTAGCTGGTGGCAATGGATTGGTTATTGAAGGAGGAGACTGAAGCAAGGGCGAATCGATCTCTGGACTGTACAACGGGATGGATGGCATAAGTGTGTGTGTGTGTGTGTGTGTGTGTGTGTGTGTGTGTGAGAAAACAGGGCTCTTTGGGGTGAGGGATGGTGTGAAGGGGATGAAAAGAGATAAGATTCATTTGCCTTTATCTTATTACCAAATTCAAGACTTTCTGAGACCTCCTTCTCCATGTAAATTTAAAAGAAATCCTCTCATTTCTAAGATAAGATGTTTTCCTTATCTAATAACATGTAAGTGTCAATGCAAGCTCTAGAGTGTAGCAAGCTAGGTTCGAATTTGATTTCTACAAATTAACCTGGGAAACTATGTCCATAGTTTTACCCTGCATATTCATAAAATGACCTAATTCTACTTACCTTACCTCTTGGGAATATTATAAGTCACAGATTAGATAATGTACCAAAAGTGTTTAAGAGTCTACTTGGTATATAGAAAATATAACAAAATTTTAATATTAACATTATTACATAGTAAAATACTTTATATGGAAAAATACGTTAAGTAAAAAGATGCAAAATTATACTAGTGGTATTTTATAAATGGAAAGAATAAAAGCTGGAAGAAAATGAACCAAAATAACAGTCATGTCTCAGTGACATAATTCAAACTTTTAAATTTTTATGTGATGTTCAAATTTTATGCACTGGATATGCATTATTCTTATGATCTAGAAAAGACCTTTAATTAGACAACAAAGATGAACTTCAGAGTAAATGCGATTTAGCATTCCTACTTGTTTAATCAGACTCCTTTTCACCTAATAGTGATCATGGAACGAGATCTTCCATGGAGGCAGCAGGATTAGGAAGGCGAAATTTCCACGGCACAGAGATCTGACTGGGTGGGGTGCTGAGCAGGCTCCTCTGGACAAATGCAGGACTTATTGGGCCTGTGGTTATATAACCAACTAACCTGCTTGTTTATGAATTAAACTGGGTCCTCTAAAGAAATGCTGGAATCCTAAGCACCTGTGACTGTGGCCTTATTTGGAAATAGAATATTTGCAGATGTAAACAATATGAGATCATTAGGGCAGTTCTTAACCCAATATGAGTGGCATCCATGTGAGAAGAGGAACTAGACCCAGGCACAGAAATGATCACAGGAGGAGGGAGGCAGAGGAATTGCCAAGGAATGTCAAAGATCACAGCGATCACCAGGAACTAAAAGAAGGGCAATGAACAGATCTTCCCCCAGAATCTCCCAACAGAAGCAATCCTGCTGACACCAAGATTCTGGACTTCTGGCCTCAAAACCATAAGAAAGCTAATTTGTGTTTTAAGCCACTTAGTTTGTGGTATTTTGCTATAGCAGCCCTAGAAAGCCATTAGACCCAGAAGAACTCCAATTTTCATGTGTTGTCCAAGAGTAATTATTTAGAGCTATTCCTTTCACTAAAAATAAAAGGTGTACAGATTTGGGGGATAGGAAAGAGGAAAATCCAAAATGCCGTAGGCATAGAATGGGAGGAAGAAGAAACTGAGTTCTACGTTGAACTCAGTGGAAAAAAACTGGCAGAGTGTAGTGGCTGATAACAGTACACCCATTCCCCATGGTCAAGGTATATACACCAAAAGGATGGCGGGCATGCTGGATGCCAGGGCACACACCTCCTAAAACACAGCCACGTCTCAGAACACAATCAAAGCAAGCACTTCCAAGGGCCAGGCAGATAGCCAAAATGAGAGAGGGGCCAAGTAGCACTATCCTGGAGCTGTATGTCACAGTAGAAGGTCCCCAACACCTTCTGGTTCTTTTATTACCATAAAGAAATATGGGGGACTGGAGCGGTGTCTCGGCAGTTACACACTCGCCCTGCATGTGTGAGTACATGGGTTCAAACCCCAGTGCCACGTACACAACTAAGTGTCAGAGCAACGAAAGCCACGTGAAAAACTCAATAAAAATTGATTCTCTTTCTCTCTCTCTCTCTCTCTCTCTCTCACTGTCCTTTCTTTAAAAAAAAAAAAAGAAATATGGGGGGCTGGAGCAGTGATTTCAGTGCTTGCCTAGCACTGCAAGTACACAAGTTGGAACCCCAGCACCATGTACACAACAAAGTGTCAGAGCAACGAAAGCCACACGAAAAACTAAATAAAATTTATTTTCTCTCACACTCTCTTCGTCTCTCACTGTCCCTCTTTCTTTAAAAAGAAAGAAAGAAAGAAATATGGGTTTAATGTACACAGATTTTCTGAATTTTCAGGAGAAACAGAAATCTTTTTATGCATGTAAAAGCTTCTGATTTTTAAATGTTGGTGACTACTGAGTATTTTAAAATATATGATGTGCAATGTACAAAATACAACTGCATACCAAATAATCACAGGCCACCAGTTTGCATCTTTGACCCAAGGCCAGCTGGATAAAAGCCACATTATCACTTACCTGCTTTCATAACATCTTCAGCTCAGAACATGATTTTCTGAACATTCAGCCTGGAACAAAGCAAGTGCATTTGCCAGCCCCGTGCCCAGCAGATTTCCTAGCTCCAGAAATCTGGTCTACCTCCAAAGCCCCAGACACAGCTTCTCGTTTTAATTTTAATTGATTTTCTCATTTCATTTAAAAAACCCATGATTTGAAATGGTAGACAAATTTATCAAGCTTTCCCAAATGCGGGAAACACCTAGAATCCTTCAGAATGGTAGCACTGAGTCTCATGACCCCAAAGGAAAAGATCACTAGAACCAATGGCCTTTGATCTACCCTGGTTCAGTTGTTCAAACATTGGGAAGAGGATGGAAGGCCTGAGGCTCTTTATACATCTTTATATTCCAGAAGGAAGGAGTTCGAAGAGACCTTAAAGGTTGTCTGATGCTGAGCCCCACCACCTTCAACATCCACTGCTGTTTCAATACCTAATGGGGCTGCTCCAAAGTTTTCACTGCCTGTAGAAGCACAAGATGTAACTTGTGCAATGTGTTGAGCATTATATTTGTGTGTGTGCATATGCATGTATGTACATATATGTTTGTATGTATCCATAGGAAACAATAAACCAATATATATATGATTTTAGGATGGGTGGTGATTATGCTTATTTATTTAATTATTCACCCAATACTTATTGATTATCTACCATACACTTGGTAGATAATTTTCAGTGATGAAAATTTACCCATGACCATAGAGGCAATGATTTTCATACTACATCGAGCAACTGACTTATAGCAAAATGAACTTCAGCGCAGCAAACCAGACCCCTCCAGTTTCCCAGATGCCTGAATGAATTTCTTGTTTCCTCTGTGGTACTGCTACCAGGCTGCCTGAATTGAAAGAACAACCAGTTTTCTGGGCATTAAATAACCAGAAACAGACTTTAAGAAATCGGAAGTACTTTTGCAATCTCCGATGGCTTTCCATTCTTTTTTTTTTTTTTTTTTTTTTAGTTTTTCAAATTTGCCATCAGAGATAGTGACAAAGCTTAAGCCAAACTCCGTGCCTCATGACCTGAAGTCCTGTCTTTCTTGCTAGGTTATGCATATCCTCAGTCAAATTCATTATTCCTCAGCCCTGGCTGCACACTAGACAATACCTGACATGCTTTTAAAACAAAGACACAAGGTCTGGGCCCTGACCGACCCAGTGAGAGTGGGACCCAAGTATCCATACTTTGCAAGCCCCTCAGTGGTGAAGGGTAGTGCATCCTGGTCTCAGGCACTCAAGAGATTGCAGTGCTGTTATTCAGGCAGACGATCATGAGCAGGGGCCATAAAAGCCACAGTGTCTTTCTCCCCAGGTCCCTCTCTACAGATGGTCCTCATCTCAGAATCCAGCAGTACATACCCCTTTTCAGCTTGCATGTTCCTTTCCATGTTGCTTGTTTTCACATTGGTAATCTCAAAAACTCTCTCACTCACTCATTTTACTGAGGAACAAACCAAGGCTCTGAGAAAGTATCTTGTCTACACCACTAGGCAAGACAAGATGGGGACCTGGGTAATTTTAAGACCTGGGTCTTACAATTCCATGGAAATTTTGTTTTTCTACTACATGTCACAAGGTACATGTGACTTCCATGAACAGAGCTTGATGAAGCTTTCGCATAGAGCAGCTACCAACTACTGGACATTGGCCACTAACCAGTGGGAAAGCCATGCCCTACTGCCCATGCCTTCTTTCACAGAAAATGCTGTCTACATTATTTGCACAGAAGCAAAATAGCATCTTCAAGAGGGCTAATAATCTGATGTAAGGGCCAATACTTCTTAACTACTAACACATTTATTTTGTTGTTACTCTTATTTTAAAAATCTTCCCAATGTTAAAAATTCACAAGTTCTTTTAATGCACAAACAGCTCTGGCTCCTATTTGGCAGCATAGATCTTTCATCTGGTGCTAATTTTATTTGAAATAATATTGTGGCAGACAGATTTCAAGACACAAAAAAAAGAGCTTCAGAGATGAATGTATTTTGCAGAAACAACTTATCTTCCCCTTTGCGTTATAAAGTAGCTCATGCTAAATCATGACAGATGTTGATATATTAATTTTTAATTCAATAGAAAAAGATACGTTAACTCTGTATGTTTGGCCCCTCTGCAATCCAGAGAACATGTGCTCCCCCTTCATATCCAAAATATACCTTTGGTCTCCCACTCAGTATCTTCCATGAGCTCCTGCTTCTAACTCTAGCATGTTCATGTCATGAAAAGTCTAGAGGTGACTCTTCCAGAAGGAGAAAGAAAACACAATCAATTCCCCAATATTTTGTTCTTTAGGCAAAAATACTGCTAAACCTAATTAATTTCACTTCCTCAAATCTAAAATCAAACGTCAACTTAAACAGGTCTTGCATTAATGCTAAAAACTCCTGTGTTGCATGATTCTTAAGTATTCTTAGGTTACATGAAAGGGTTTAAGGAAGTCTGCAAACTCCTGCTCACCTTCCCTCCAAGCTGCAGAGAGAGAGTAATTTTTAAGTTATAGGGTTGAGTCCAAGAGAGGAGTCCTGATGTACCATGCCCTGAAAAGTAGCAGAGCTTAGAGGTCAAGTGCACAAGCTCAGAGTCCAGAGTGCTGGAGCCAAATCTAGGCTTGAGCCCTCCTTGGTTGTGTTGCCTAAGTCAAGGTATTTAAATGCTCTCTGCTTCATTTTCCCCATTCATAAAATAGGACTAACAGCATTACCTATCCTCAGGGTTGGGAAGCCTATTAAATAAGTTAATGAGTAAAGGCTTAGAGCATGTTATGGTTTGGAAATGAAGTGTCACCCAAGAGTTGCTGTGTTAACAAAGGAATATTCAGAGGTAAGATGATGAGATTGTGAGAGCTGTACTCTAAAGGGTCCATCCTAGTTTGAAGGGAGTAACTAGGTGGTGACCTTTAGATAGGTGTGGCAGGGCTGTAGGAGGTAGATCACTGGGGTGTACCCTGGAATTGTTCACCTTCCCTGTGGCCTCTTCTCTGTCTGCCACCTGGCCTCCCTGAGTGGAGCAGCTGTCCACCATACCCTTCTACTCCAATGTTCTGCTCTCCTTGAGCCCAGAGCAATGGAGTTGGCCAACCAAGAACTGAACCTCTAAAACTGTGAGCCAAAATCAACTTTTTCCTCCTCTACATTGTTATTTTTCAGGTATTTTGGACACAATGATAAAAAGCTGAGTCAAACAGAGTAATACCCGTCCATAGGAATTATTGTTGTCCAAAATATCCCTTTCCCTTTCTGTCTACAGCTCCCAAATGGCCTTGGACTTTCACTAGTAAATATTCATGTGGTAATAACATGTTTTCCATCTGTCTAGAGCTTACTTCATCTTATGTATTCCTTCATTCAAAAACATTTTTTGAGGACCTACTATATGTATCTGTCCCTGGGGATACGATAGAATAAAACAAATATGATTCCTGCTCTCATGGAACTTATAATCTATGGGGAGATATGGAATAATCAAGGGACAAGGGACACCAACAAGTCAAACTAAGAACTGTTTGCCAGGAGAAGATACCTAACTGCTAGAGGAAGGTGTCCATGAACTTGAGAAACTCCTGGGGACCAGCTTTAAGTGATTCCTACATTTTGGTGAACTTTGCCTCAAGGAAATCCACCAGTCTCTCAAGGTAAAGGTCTGAAAAAAAATGCTTTCATGGATCTAACAGGGAGAAGGGAAGAACAATAATTGTAAAATATGCATTTTTCCATAACATATGAAAGCCTCATTCTAGAAGAAAAATAACTATGATTTAAAATGATACCATGGAATATTACACAGCAATTAGAAACAATGATATTGCAGCCTTCGAAGGTAAATGGATGGCTAGGGAAGAGATCATGATGAGAAAAATCAGCTTTACCCAGAGATCTAAGGATCGATTGTCTCCACTCATCTGTGGAGGTGGGGACTAGACCCTGGACAATGAGAAAGTTGGTCTATTAGCATGTGTTAAATCCAGATAAGATGTAATGCTTTATAACCTAATACTTTTTTTAGAAATATAGTGGGAAGGGGAAGGGTAGGATAAGGGAGGGTAATTGGGGGGGCACTCCTGGGGGTAATTGCAATATCCAGAATATATACACATTTTAT
>PVKS010005646.1:69554-83745 GCA_004027875.1 Aplodontia rufa | reverse complement strand
GCGGGTTCAAACCCCAGCATCATGTACACAACGAAGTCTTGGAACAAAAGCCACATGAAAAACTGAATAAAATTGATTCTCTCTTTCTCTCTCTCTCATCACCTCTCTCCCCCTCTTTGCCTGTCACTGTCCCTCGTGCTCTTAAAAAAAAATATAATTGATAAGAGCAAGACCACATGGAGAATGGAGGAAGTAACAGAAAAACAATAAAATGACATTAAATGTGTAAAAACAACAGAATATAAAAGTTCTAGAAAACTTCCACTTCCAATGCAGCCAAATTTGTCAGCTTTAGAAATCTGCTTCCACTGTTGTATAAAATATAATTTATGAAGTTTTTTTTTTTCCTCCTTGTGAACAGTCTGCCCCTGTAAGTGTCCCTTTTCCAGAGCCATTTTCCTTCATGGTTTAGGACATGTTGCCAGGACAGTGACATCTGCTGAGGCAGACACTAGCAAGTTCCATGTTTATGCAGCATTGCCTCCTTTTGCGTTTTTCAGCTGCTTCCCACTGTTTGAAATGGGAGGTCTTTTGTACTTATATCCCCTCCTATATTTCTCTGGACTTTAAAAAAAATAATCTTGGTGCATATTTTTTGAGGCCTGACCTCTTTTCCTATGGAGAAGGTCCATGGTCCATAGCAGTGAAAAGAAACAAGTACTACCCTGTTGTTTAGGAACTGAACCAAGCTGTACTTAAATAAAATGATCAATACTTCAAACATTTGGGCATAAAATAATAAAACTGTTATTTCAAAGCAGTGGTTAGCAAGGGGTTATAAACTGGAAATTTTACATGTATATGACATACATACAGATATATTAAGGTATTATGTATGATATTCCCTCAATAAGTTTGAAAATGATGGTCTTTTAAAAATTTTTTTAAGGAGTTGAGTTATTGTACAGTTATAAAATGCATATAAAGTAATAATATGATATGCATATATTCTTAAACCAGAATTACCTCCACATCGCCCATACCCCAGTCTCTTGAATCTTCTATATTTTGGCCCTGTAAATAATATAAATGCTTAGGTTGTGAATTTTCTGGAATTAAATGATTGTATAAGTATTATTCGGATTCTCAGGTGGGTAAAGAGTATGCTACATTGTTGATTCTCCCCCTAGATCCCTCCCTATTCTCCCTCCTTCTCCCCTCCCTCACCCATCCCCTTCCCCTTCCCCCCTGCTACATATCTTTGGTTGCCCTAGATTATGTGTTGCTGGGTCAACATGAGGTTGACTACCTTTCACACAGGCCTGGGTTTAGCGCCAGCCTACACAAATAAGTGAAACAATTTGACCTTTGAGACTCTGGGTTTGGCTAACTTTGCTCAGCATGATTTCTTCCTTTGCCATTCAAAGGCTGCAATATTGTTGTTTCTAATTGCTGATTAGTATTCCATTGTGTATGTATATATGTGTGTGTACACATACACACACACACATATATAATCTCACAGTTTTTGGATCCATTTATCCAATGAGAGACATCTGGGTAGTTTCCCTAATTTAGCTATTGTAAATTGAGCTGCTGTTTGCTGCTTTGCTGTAATGTGCTGATTCTAACTCCTCTGGGAAAATACCCAGAAGAGAGATAGCTGGATCATATGGTGGGTCCATCCCTAATTTTTTTTTTTTTTTTTAAGAGAGGACAGTGAGAGAGAGAGAGAGAATCAACTTTAGTTTTTCACGTGGCTTTCATTGCTCTGACACATCATTGTGTACGTGGTGCTGGGGTTTGAACCTGGATCCTCACATATGCCAGGCAAGCACCATAACCACCGCTAAGCCACCACTCCAGCCCTAATTTTTTGAGAATTCTTCACACTGCTTTCCGGATGGTCTTTCTTTTAAAAGCCTGAAATCCATCACTAACCAACATTTATTGGAAGGCTGTTTGTAAAGCTCTTTTTGTACAGATGTTCATGGGCTGAAATGACTGATGTTTGTACTGGACAAGAATAAATTATCATTTAGTGGTGTCCTTTCTTTTGTCAAAGTTTGTGAAATTTCAATCAGGTTTTTCCTGTGGGGACAGTCTTTGTTTTTTTTTCTTTTAGTTTGTGCAGAGAAAGGTGAAGTCTAAAATGAGTGTACTTTTAATGTTTTCTAGCAGCACCAGATGAAGACAGTGCAACCAGTGTAACAAAAAAGCAGGTAACTTAAAATTCTCTTTTCTAATACAAGTTTTGTGATTAGAACAGAGGTAAAATAAATTCTCTTTCTTGTAGGCATTGATTACTTCATGTCCCTGGTAATGCTGATGAGCCAAGTAATAATTATTCTCCAAAAGAAAAATCTAGGACAGAACCTGGCACATTTTCTGAATCATGAACAGCATGTACATGTTTGAAGCTTGAAACATAGAAGTGATTATTTTTTCGAATTTGAGATGGTAGAACATTGAAAATTACTAACTGGCCAATCTATAGTGTTCAGTTACAATCTTTGCCATGTTTTAAGAACATAAACCCTGCTTCTAGGTTCAGATTATGCCCCTGGGGGCTATACACATGCTCAGCAAGCACTCTGCCACTGAGCTGCACCCCCAGCCTTCTCCTGTGATTATTGAATTTACTTCATCACTATATTGGAGAACGTGTGAGTGGAGACAAGTTTTGATAAGTTTTTTGATTTTCTTTTGCAGAAGTGGACTGTAGAAGAAAGTGAGTGGGTCAAGGCTGGAGTACAGAAATACGGGGAAGGAAACTGGGCTGCCATTTCTAAAAATTATCCATTTGTTAACCGAACAGCTGTGATGATTAAGGATCGCTGGCGGACCATGAAAAAACTTGGCATGAACTGAAACAGGCTTTCACTTTCCCAGGATTCACAGGAGCATGGTTCCTAATAATAGTCCCTGATAGTCTGCTGTTTCTTTCAGAAGCTGGACTGGGATGAAAATTTTGGGCAACCTCTTTCAGTATGGGGGAGGTCCCATGTCCATTTCATTACTTTTGGAGATCATGGAGCTAAGAACTAAGAAGCAAAGCCAAGCCCGCCCTGTGTCCTTGGCAGAGGTGACAGACACAAGCTTGTACAGTGCCACAATACCATTAGTGTTTCCCTTTTTTAGTGGTTTGCTTAAATTTAAATCCCTAATAATCTTTAGAATCTTCTAGGAAATGGTGGAGTCTGTCTGGAGTCACTTTTGCCTCCATGACCTGTTAAAACCAGCAACATGAGCATTGTCTGAAGTGAACTTGTTCCTGTAAAGCTTTGGCCTGATGATGCAAACGCCAAGGAGCTCCTTCGGTTATGAGCTCAGAGCCCAGGCTGATGAGTGACCAGTCCTTGTGGAATCAGATTACTTTTAAAAAGTGTTCAGCCTCCTGTGACACCAACCCCTAGGTCTGACTGCCTTGGCATTTGCTTTAAATGTGTACTGGGCTGTGTCTGCAGGTTTATCCTCCACTTCTCACGTGGTTGAACCAGTGTGTTTTTTGGTAAAATGGTGATTGTAGATAAGCTTAGCCCTCTCAGCCCCACCTCCCTTTTTAGTTTCCTTCCTTATGCTGGACTTTTAAAGCTTAAAAAAATCCTGATTGAATATAAATGCCTATTCCCATTCTCTGTGAACTGGTTGCTTCTGCCTGTTCCCTAATTGTGCTGTGTTAGTGTCTTGCACTGGAATTCAACATTCCCTTCTCCTTTTGTACTGTGTTGTGCTTGCTGTCTCCCTCAGACATCCTTAAAGACTGTCTTTTTAGCAAAAAACTTTCAGTAAAGTGTTTTCTGTAATCTTTTTTTAAAATATGAGAACTAATTATTGTCCATACTTGTAGCATTCTTCATTAAAATCTTGCTTCTCTCAAATTTAAGTAGCTGTTTAATTGCAGCACAGCATGTATTCACAGACAGACTTAGTGAAATTGTGAACAGGCTTCGCTGAACTACATTTATCAAGAAACAGATGACTGCCAGGTGCGGGTGGTACATACCTATATCCCAGCTACTTGGAAGGCTGGGGCAGGAGGATTGAAGGTTTGAAGCTAGACTTGGCAATTTAGTGAGACCCTACCTCAAAATGAAAAATGAAAAAGGCTGGGCATGTAGCATGTAGCTCACCAGGAGAGCACTGATCAATCCCTAATACCACGAGAAGACAGGAAGAAAGCTGTTGTCGAACTGTACTGGATGTTCTAATCCTTAGAAGCCTTATCAAACAGACTGTGGAAGTGTCCTCTTCATTTGTCCATTTCCTCATCTAACATGCTTTTTCCAGATTACAAAAGCATATCCCCCTCTTTTTTTTACTTATGGATGAGTGAAAGGAAAGGTTTAAAGATAAGCTGAAGTTTTGGCTGGGCCTGATGGTGCACATTTGTAATCCCAGTGGTTTAGGAGGCTGAGGCAGGAGGACCACAAATTTAAAGTCAGCCTCAGTAACTTAGGGAGACCCTGTCTCAAAATAAAATATAAAACCGGCTGGGGATGTGTTTCGTTGGTTAAGCACTGCTGGGTTCAATCCCTGGTAATATAACTAAATAAAAATTAAAGAAAGAAAAGATATGAAGTTTTAAAATTCATCCTTTATGTACAAGTTAGAAATTATTAAAATTACCTTTTACTGTGAGTTCTGGGGTTTGATACTACTGTTTTTCTATCAGCTGACCCCAAATGAATCCACAGGGAGAAGGTGAGAATATAAGTTTCTTTTGGTTGAGCTGCTTTCTGGTTGTAGTGAGTTGTCTCTCCAAACTGGATTAGAGTGCAGAAAGCTTTCCTCTCCTCATCTCTCACATCATTTAATGGTTCTCTCAGGGCAAAAGGTGAAAATGTGGTGCATTTAGGGAAGCAAAATATCCTAATCAGTGTTTGTCAAACTGGGGAAATGAAGCCAGGCTTGATAGCACATGCCTGTAATCCCAGCTATCAGGAGGCTGAGGCAGGAGGATTTCAAGTTCAAGGCCAGCCTGGGCAACCTAGTGAGGCCCTATCTCAAAAAGGGCTAGAGGCATGGCTCAGTGACAGAGCACCCCTGCCTTCAATCCCAGTATCACAGGAAAAAAACCAAACACTTGAGACATGCATAGTTCCATTTTTTTTTTCATATAATTTCAGTATTAGTTTTATTATACTGTTACTGAAATGTGCTTATGGCTTCTGTAGAACTAGAAAACTCCATGAACTGATGATTATTTAGCTTGAGCCAGCTGCGTTTCCTGACATCAATGGAATCAGGACTACGTTGGCAGTGGGGCTTGGGTGTATGTGCCACTGTTTACCAAGCTGGCCCCAGGGTCTCCTGCCTTTACTTTAGCAGAACTGCTGCAGTGCCACCATGCCTCCCCAGTGCTGGGATGCCATTTGACCTTGGCTGAACTGAAACACCCTTGTGAAGTCTGTTCTTATTAGCTGTGAGGATTGGAGTGAATGTGATGACTTCTGAAGCAGAGCTTGGGTGAAGGTGCTAATGCAGGTTTTAACACTGAAAAATAATGTTTAGAGGTCAGAATTTGGAAACCGATAGCCTGAGGAAAACTACCCTGGAGGTTAAGAGCATGAGCCCCCATCAGAGCCCCAGCCCTGCCATCTATGCTTGTGGGACTGCGAGCCAGCCACTCACATCTAAGTAGCTCCTTCCAAGGGCTGTTGTGGAACTGAAGTAAGATGTAGGTAAATTTTTAGCTCACTGTCTGCCATGAAGTGGGCGTTTAAAGTCAATAGAAGAAAGATTGAGGGTTTAAACAATATAATAGCCTTAAAGTGGGTTTTGGATGGCTTTTTCCCCCCTTCCTGTGGGTGCTGAAAGTCATGAATAAAGTAAGAAATGAGAGACAGGGTGGTGGCTCAGTGGTTGGAGCGCTTGCCTGGCATGCACAAGGGCCCAGGTTCAAACCCCAGCACCATATACATAACTAAGTGTTGGAGAAACAGGCCTGGGGAGAAAATAAATAAAATTGATTCTCTTTCTCATTCTCTCCCTCGCTTTTTAAAAACAAGAAAAGAAGAAATAAAGCCAGAGGGTCTGAACAGTGTCATCTTTAAATGGGGTTTGGGTAACTTTAGACGGATGTGTCAGTCAGGTTCAAGTTAGCAGAAAGAAGTGGACTGTCTGTCACTATCTGTTTAAACTTTTGCATACACGTACATGCTTTGCTCTCTGCTCTAGTAGTTCCAGGTAGAAATCTGTTGAAACATGTTGCTCCAGATGCAACAGGTGTCACCTGGCAATTTGTCATGAATTAAAAAAAGACTCCAGTCAACTTTTGTCAGTTTATTTAGATGGTTGTACATGAATTTACTCAATATTTCATCCTAAGAAGCAAGAACTGAAAAATGATAGCCAAGGAATGGCTACAAATCTTATGCAGTAGATTCTGTCACCCATGAAGCAGGTCTGGTAAGCCACTGGGTTTTTTATTTGTTTTTAAAGAGGGACAGTGAGAAAAAATCAGTTTTTTTGTTTGTTTTTAATTTTTCATGTGGCCTTTGCTGCTCTAAAACTTTACTGTATACATGATGCTGGGGTCTGAAGCTGCTACTTGCACATACCAGCAAGTGCTAGAACCACTGCTCCAGCACCAAGCCACTGGTTTTTGAGGCAAAAGGAAAAAACTTCCATGAGCCAAACATATGAGTTCTTTGGCAGTTCTGTTATGGCATATCTAGGGATAGTGCTAAAATTGGCTGAAATGGAGCCTGAGTTAATGATTACCCCAGTGGTTATCTGAGGTACTTGATTCCACAGGGCTTCAAGCAGTTCACCTGCAGGAGTCTACAGAAAACAGTATGTCCCCTTCATTCCTTGGGGCTTCGCTTTTGGTTCTGAATCTAGTGATTTCTGCTAGGAGCCAGAAGACAGAAACCTTAAGTGGCGCTGGGGACCAGCCACCCTTCCCTGGAGCTGACCGACATGACTTTGCCATCATGATCCATCCAGGAAGCGCAGAATGCTTTTGGCAATTTGCCCACCAGAGTGGATACTTCTATTTCAGTTATGAGGTACTTGGGTTTCTCTGGCCATACTGGGAACTTTTTTTTTCCTTTTCTAAAGTGAGTCAGGTTTAGATCAAACCAAGTTCTGGTTGTCTTTTATGCTATGATCTCCATCTGTTGAGGAAATAGACCTGCAATTAGAGGGAAACTCTTGGTGAAAGCTGGATGAATAATCAGTGGGAACTAAAACATATGGCTTGGCTTCTCTAACTGGGGGCTGCAGAAGTGTGCTCAAAACCATGGGACAAATAAGAATCCTCCCCCTGGAGCGGCAACCATTGCGTTTACTTGGATTTGGGGATGAGAGGAGAAAGGATACGTTTTTAAATGTTTTTTGAAATAGAGATACATGACTCCCCAGCACGCAAAAATAATAAAACATGAATATAGTACAAAGTTGGATGAAGAGAAAACACATGAAATTTGCAGATTAACCTAGAAGTTTAAGGGGTTTTGTCTGTTTTGGTACCAGGAATTGAACCCAGAGATACTTAACTACTTAGTCACATCCCCAGCCCTTTTTATTTTGAGACAGGGTCTCCACTAAGTTGCTGCAACTGAACTTGTGATCTTCCTGTCTCCGCTTCCTAAGCCACCATGCCTTGCTGACCCAGGGGGTAAAAGAACACTACTGTACTGAATGGAGCTGGGGGAGCCTTCTCTGCTCTGCTAGTAGATTTTGGAGGGAATTCTGGCAGATTGGAGAATCGTTGGCTCAAAGTTTCTCTGTGTAACCAGACACATCTAATTTTTTTTTTTTTTTTGGCAAGGCAGATGTGTTTAAGTTACTTCTCTAAAGGTCAAGTACTTTTGCCCATATTGTGGTCTTATACCACACTGCCCAAGGACAGTGAACACTCAATGTTAAAGTTAGAGGCTGTTCTTTCCTCCCACTTTTCTTTCTTTCTTCATCTAGGGATTGAACCTAGTGGGCAATCTTATCACTGAACTACACCCCCAGCCTTTCCTTCCTTTATTTATCTCGTGCTAAGACTTGAACTTAGTGGCCCTCTACCACTAAGCTATGCCCCTTACTCTTTTTATTTTGAAACAGGGTCTTGCTAAGTTGCCCAGGCTGGGCTGGAATTTATGATCCTCCTGCCTCACCTCCCGAGTATCTGGGATCTCAGGTGTGCACCACTGTGCCTGGAGAGGCTGTTCTTTCTGTATGTTTTTTTGTTTGTTTTTTTAGGAGAGAAAGAATCAGTTTTTATTGTTTTCATCTGGCCTGTTTCTCCAACATTTAGTTGTGTACATGGTGCTGGGGTTTGAAACTGGGCACTGAAACACCGCTTCAGCCTCCCCTTTGTTCTTTTTTTTTTTTTTTTTTTAAGAGAGAGACAGTGAGAGAGAATCAATTTTATTTAGTTTTTCATGTGTCTTTTGTTGCTCTTACACTTTGTTGTGTACGTGGTGCTGGGGTTTGAACCAGTGTGCTCACACATGCCAGGCAGGCACGGTAACCACCAAGCCATGGCTCCAGCCCCAATTTTTGTTTATATAATAATGGAAGGTGTTGCTCTTACTCCATTCCACTATAAATTTTTTTTAAAATTAACTCATCAGAGCTTTTTCTTATCTCTGAATTTATATTAGAACAGCAGGTACCATAGCTTGGGCTTATCAAGATCCAGTTTGGGGACAAGTGTTCATGGAGTGTCTGATAGAGGCATGGGCTGCCGAGCAGCAAATGCCCAAATCTAGAACAACATCAGGGAGATCAGCAACCAAGCACGTCCAGCCAAGAACTCTAAAGGAGGAATGTACACATCCACTGATCCATACCAACCGTGTGGTTAGAGACATGTCTCCTTTCTCAGCAGGGCAACTATAGTCTGACGTTGCAGAGTGTTCAGTATTGATGTGGCTCCTCATAACACCATCACTGTGACAACCAAAAAGCTCAGTTCAACTCCCAGAAGGGGAATTGGGTGGCCAGTACCATCCAAGTCTGAGAACCTGTGCTGATGATTGTGGAATGTCAATCTTACCACCTAGCTGGCTTCTTGATGATGTAGCAGGGCCTTCCCTCCCTCCTAAATGTCTTGGCAGGTTCAGCGGATACTCGGGATGTCACATGACCGGCATGTTGCTGCCACTGCACATACCCCACAGGGTTTTCTCATAGGCACCTCCCAGGATGTTCGGGGCCAGATTAACTTCCTTATCCAAGAGACAGGTCTGTTTTCATCTCCACAGCTATGATGATAATAATAGGATTATTTCCTGAATTTGAGGAAATAATGAGGCAGTACATAGAGATGGTGAAAATGGTAAAAAGAAAATTCAGCCTTCAACACCAAAACCAGTTTTCTTGGAGACCTCTGACATCCAAGGATGCTGACTGGCAGTCCAATGGCAATTTGGGAGCAGGATCTCTAGGTGAACATTGTAACTTCAGGGTCTAGCAGAAGTACTAAGTACTAGGGATTGAACCTAGGACCTCTCATGCTAGCTAAGTACTCTACCACTGAACAATACCCACAGCCCTTTTTAATTTTAAGACATTGAGATAGGGTCTTGTTAAGTTTGTTAAGTTGCTCAGGCTAGCCTCTTAGTTTTTTTTTTTTTTTTTTTTTGGTACCAGGGATCGAACCCAGTGGCACTTAACCTCTGAGCACATCCCCAGTCCTTTTCATATTTTTATTTTGAGAAAGGGTCTCACTCAGTTGCTTAGGGCTTCATTAAGTTGCTGAGGCTGGCTTTGAACTTGTGATCCTCCTGTCTCAGATGTATGCCATTGCCTGGCCTCCCTAGCCCTTTAAAAAAAAAAATTTTTTTTTTTTAAATTATGAGACAGGGTGTCACTAAATTACCCAGGGCCTTGCTAAGTTGCTGAGGCTGGCTTTGAACTTGTGATCCTCTTGTCTCTGCCTCCCAAATTGCTGGGAATAATTATAGGCATATGCCACTGTGCCCAGTGTGGTCTCCAAGATCCTCCTGCCTCTGCCTCCCATGTAGTAGGCATGTGCCACTCCACTCAGTAGAAGCTCAATTTTCTCATCCTTTCCAAATGATCAGATTCTTGGAAAATGACTAAAACAGATAAGTTATAATACAGATTTCCAATTAACAAATTTGTTGTGGGGTTGCATTTCTTTCTATTCAGAATATTTCAGGCAATCAAAAGCAGATTCAGAACAAGAAAATGCATGACCATGTGAGGTACCCACACTCTACAGCAATTTTCTCCAGCCAGAAAATTCCTACTGCCAGATCACACCTATTCCACTTTGGACAGCACCAGGCAATCTTAGTAACTAAGCAAATGTACTAAAAAATATGACAGATTTTCCCAACAGAGGCATAGACAATCCTTCATTGTACAACACATGTATAGGACACTCATTTTGCACTAAAGGATCTTTGGCCCTTACATGCCAACAGTACCTTCCAAATATTTTGAATCTTAAAAATTGCCACACTTTTATAATTCCACCTAGCCTCCTGACACACAGAGGTGACCCATTTCAAAATAGCTCTAATAGAAACCCCAAACTATCGGTTGCTGAATAGACCACCTTGCAGGCAATTACTCCAGAAGGGAAGGGTTTTCTTGTTCACAAAGCATCAATTTTTTCCCCCTAGTTTCAAGTTCAAGGTGGTATCTCCAGCTCTAATGGTATACAAGGAATGGGCAAACACCATGCTCTTAATTTCAACATAATTTGTTGAGCAGTAGTTTTTTTTTTTTAACTTTAAAATTTGTTCAACATAGTCTTACATATTGGAGGGAATTGTTGTTACATATTCATGCATACATGGATATTGACATAGACAGTAAGTTAAGGCTGATCCTAGACCAGGAAGAGCAGTAGTTTCTTAATAAGTGATGTGGGAATTACAGGTTGGGAGAAAGGGAAAACATTATCTACTTAGTATAGAGCTAAAGTTACTGATATTTAGCAAAATGTAATTATTGGTAATATTTAGTAAAACTAGATCAGTGTTCTCCAAGTTAAAAATGGGATCTGTGTACTTCCTAAGCAAAAAGAATGTGCTGCAGTAGCAATTTAAAAAGGGGAATGGGTATCTCCAGGGGAACCTTAAGACAGGATGGGAGACCAAAGACTTAGTAACGATCTAGAAATTCCTACAGGTTTTTATCAACTTTGTGTAAAAAATCAGCAAAATCACTTTGGTTCTGTGCAAGTGTATCTCAACTTTGGAGTGTTCTATGAAGGGCCAGAGATGGACCACAAACAGAATCAAAGAAAGCAACTGAACGATACCCTGGATGCAATTAAGGTAATGTGTTCTGTGGGAGAGAAACATCCATAGGAACTGGTTTTAAATATGGAGTAAAGATTAAAAATTATAGGAACAATATTCTTTAAGGGCCATATGGTTAGAAACCAAAGAGGCAAAGGAGTTTTGTTAAAACAGATTTTTATGATTTGGAACTCTTTAAATTCCTATTTTATTCCATGGGCTGGTAAACTATGGCTCATAAGCCAAATAGGGCCTACTACCTGGGTATGTATGTATACACATAACATGTATGCATATACTGAGACATAATTCATATACAATTCACTAAGTGCACACGGTGGTTTTTAGTGTATTCTCACGCTTGCGCAGCCATTCCCAGCCAGAATAATTTCATCACCCCCAAAAGAAGCTCTACCCATTAGTCAACCTGCATTATTGCATGACCACCCCCCAGCCCTAGCAATCACTATTCTACTGTTTCTATAGATTTACTTATCCTGTAAATTTCATAAAAATGCAATTATACATATTTATGATTAGCTTCTTCCACTGATCATGTTTTCAAGGTTTATTCATGTAGCATGAATTAGTGCTTTATTCCTTTTTATGGTTGAATAATATTCTCTGGTATGTGAATGTACATTTATCCACTTATAAGTTAAGGGACTTTTGAGTTGTTTCCACTTTTAACTATCACAATGTTGCCATAAATGTTTGCCTATATGTTGCCATAAATGTTTGCCTATAAGTATTTGTGTTAGTTTCTGCTTCTATATACCTAAAAGTAGAATTGCTGGGTTACACTGTAACTGTTTATGAGGAACTGCCACTTTCTCCCATAGTAGCTAAATCATTTTATATTCCTGTCAACAGTGTTTAAGTTCGCGGTTTCTAATTTTGACACATCCTGACATTTATTTTATAGTCATCCTAGTGGGTTCATTTATGAGACAGGTTCTTGCTAAGTTGCTGGGGCAATCCTCCTGCCTTAGGTTCCCAAATCACTGGGATTACATTAATGCACTACCATGCCAAACTTTGAGACATGAGTTTGTTAAACTGCTGAGACTGGCCTTGAATTTGGGAGCCTCTTGCTTCAGCCTCCCAAATTGCTGGGATTACAGGCACGTGCCACCATGCCAAGCCTGCCTATCTTGTTTAAAAATCCTTTGCTCATTTTAAAATTGGGTTGTTGAGCTGGGGATTTGGTTCTGTGTTAAGCACTTAACTAGTATGCACAAGGGTCTGGGTTCATCTGTAGCACCCCACCCTAACACCATAAATTGGGTGTTTTTTGTTTGTCTGTTTTTTGGTGGTACTGAGGATTGAATCTAGGGGCACTCTACCATTGAGCCACATCCTCAGCCCTTTTTCAAATTTTAAGACAGGGTCTCACTAAGCTGCCCAGGTTGGCCTCAAACTTGGGATTCTCTTGCCTCAACCTTCCAAGTAGTTGGAATTATAGGCGTGTACCAATGTGCTTGTCTTTTTTTTTTCTTTTGGTAGTCTCCTTGGTGCACAAAAGCTTAGTTTTATAAATGGAAGTTTTAATTTTATTCATTTTTGTTGTACTGGGGACTGAAAACTATTGTAAATGAAGTTTTATTGGAATACAGTCATGCTCATTTGACAAACACAAGTTATCTATGGCTGCTTTTGTGCAGAATTTATAGCTGGAAATGGTAGCTTATAGATGGTCTATGAAACCCAAACTCTTATTATCTGGTCCTACAAGAGTCTGCAGCAGAAGAAATCACCAAAAGGGTAATGAAGGGCTGAGTACATGTTTACATCTAGAGATATTCTGGAAAGAGCTTTCTAGTAAAGCACTGAAGTTTTTTCCATCTTTTTTTTTTTTTTTGGTTAGAGAGAATAAATTTTATTTAGTTTTTCATGTGGCTTCCTTTGCTCCAACACTTTGTTATGTACATGGTACTGGGGTTCGAACCTGTGTACTTGCACATGCCAAGCAAGCACATAACCGCTGAGCTACAGCTCCAGTCCAGCTATTTCCATCTTAAAAACAAAATAAAAAACCAGGCCTTTTTCTCCCTTTTTTGGGGGGTACTGGGGATTGACCCCAGGGCTTTGCAATGCCAGACAAATGCACTACTACTGAGCCGTAATTCTAGCCCCCCAAAACTATTCATTTTTATCTGGGTTGTGGCACATGCCTGTAATTAACACTGGTCTGAGGTTGGAGGATACAAGTGCAGAGAGCCTAACATACTGGCAGGATCCTAATCTCAAAAATAAAAAAGACTGAGGGTGTAGCTCAGATGGAGAGCAATTGGCTAGTATGTGAGGGACTGGATTCAAGCCCCAGTACCCACAATCACTCAAACACACAGCTTGGGACCTAATGGAGTGGTGGTAAAGTGCCCCTTGGTTCCATCCCTAAGTCCTGCACAGTACAAAATGGGGGTATGGCTTGGTGGAACCCTAAATGTGCATGCATGAGGTCCTGGGTATCACCCCATGACCACATGAAAAGTTCATCTAGAGATGACTGGGCTGACACACCCTGGTAATCATGTGGACTTGGAAGGTGAGGCAGGAGGATTTAGGGCCAGTCTCAAAAACTTAATGAGTCCCTGACCCAAAATAAAAAATAAAAATGAGCTGGAGATGTGGCTCAGTGGGTAAGCGCCCCTATGTTCAATCCACAAATTGCACAAAAACAAAACAACAAAACAAACCCAACCACTATCCTGTAGTACAGACCACTTTTCATAGACAGCAAAACTAGCATTAATTTTTTATTTTTTTGGTACTAGGAAGTGAACCCAGGGTTATTCTACCAGAGCCACAACCTTTTTTTTTTTTTTTTAAGAAAAAGAGAATCAATTTTAGTTTTTCATGTGGATTTCGTTGCTTCAACACTTCGTTGTATACATGGTGCTGGGGTTTGAACTTGTGTCAGGCAAGCACTGTGACAGCTGAGCTCTACTGCTCTAGCCCCCAACCTTTTTTTTGAGTTTTAGGGTCTTGCTTAAGTTGCCAACGCTGGCCTTGAACTTGAGATCTTTTGA
>PVKS010005646.1:0-69454 GCA_004027875.1 Aplodontia rufa | reverse complement strand
AGATAACTTAGGTTAGTGCTGGGGAGCACCCATAAGAGTAGATGGGGAGTGGATCCCTTTCTTTATTTTTTCTCCCGTAGGAGAGTACCCGTAAGGTGCAAAGCAATATCTTTCACATGTGGCGATTCTACAACATGGCACGCATGAGGAAAATGGGTGACTTTTTCCTTCTCCAGTCAAACTACACCTATGTGAACTGGTGGTCAGCAGCCCAAAGCCTTGTTATTGTTCTTTCTGGAATTCTCCAGCTGTACTTCTTGAAGCGGCTCTTCAATGTTCCAACAACTATTGACACAAAGAAGCCAAGATGCTAGGCTGACTACTGCATCCTGGCTTTTCTTCTGGGGCAGCAGTTTTGTCAAAACTTTGTTCAAATCAATTTTGTAAAGTTATTGGGGGGAAAATCAATTTAATATTTTAATCTATTGTACTTGTCAAAAAAAAAAGCAAAGTGGAAATAAGAAAAATGTAAAAGTTCTAAGATTAACAATTTCTAAAATATGTATTAAATGCCAATATCAAAATACTGTTCATCATAAAACAGTCTGTCTTCACTGATTCTTAGAGGTTAACAGAAAACCCTGGAATGCAGAAGAGTTGAAAATTGAAAATGATGGGACAAAAGTAAATTTGCTTGCAAAGAATAATAGTTGGTAGAGTGCTTTTTGTAGTTTGAAGTATTTTATTTTTTGAGATGTCACCTTCGGAATTAAAAGTACTGAATTCATTTAAGAAACTTTTGTTTTACAGAAGTATAGGTATTGGCTCTGAAATGTTCTCTTCTATAAAATATTTTGATAATTCTATGACTAATTTTGGGAGATACAAAGAGATGAAGGAGCTGAATTATTTCAGGGTCTGTAATTAGTGCTTTTGTTCAGTCTAGTTGGGTAAATAAAGATTGATAAATGTTTTATAAAATCACAATGATGAAATAAAATTACAACCTGGGATCATCCCATTCAAGAAAAAAAAAAACACTGAAAAATGACATGTAAAAAAACAAGGCAATATAATCAAATTATACTCGTAAGACCTTATGCTTAGTAAAAGAAATATTATAAAAATAACTCCTATCATTTTTTCCCAACACCTATCATTTGCCAGGCACTGTACCTTATGCTTTACAATCATGATTTCTAATACTAAAAAACATTCTTTGGTGTGTGGCTAAAGCTGGTTTTTAGTTTAGAGATTTTTTTTTTTTTAATACAGAAGAAAAAGAAGCTAATTTGAAGCTGAATAATTCATCCATAGCCATAGAGCTGAAATGTGGCAGAAAAGGGTGTGAATCCAAGTTTTTTTTCCATACCATACAGCACTTACTGAACAGAAAAACAGCTGAATAAACTGCACTTATTTTAGCCAAATTCATTTCTAAAACCTCAGACATGGCCTACTGTTCTTATATAGGTGTATCCATCTTTTGTGATACAATAAATAACAAAGAAAATCCATTGTGTTCTTACCATGAGTCTGGAAAACAAAGTGTTATCACAGATAACAATAATAAGCTACTCTCGTCCTCAGTTCCAATAATTTAGGAGCTATTACTCAGAACAAGAAGCCCTCTGATTCAAATATAAAAGTATTCTATTTAGACACAAACAAAAAGATCTGAAACCCCACTTTTGATTCATTTTTGTATACTACAAATTCACCCTGCACCTGTCAGCGATAATGAGAATGTTAAATAAAAAGTCCGTGCAGAGGTAACAGTGTTGATAAAATTCAACATGATGGAGGCATCCGCACAGACACAGGAAACAAATCTAGGCCCTTCCCCACCTCTGTTAACTTTGTGCGATGACTTCATTTTAAGTCAATGTCTCTTCATGCCGAACGTATTCCCCAATGTCTGCTTGATGAAATACCACAATCGCCATGGGGTCTACTTTTCTGCAGTCTTGTGTAGACTTTGCTGCTACCCCAAAACCCTGGGATTCAAAAGAAGAGACACTAATTCATTCAAGTCATTCAATAAGCTCATGTTGAGTGATGAAAATAATAAAAAGGAGAAAAACACAATTCACGTCCCAGGGGAATTCAAAATGTGCTTAGAAATTAGTTTCTCAGAAGCACAGACTGAAAATACAACCTTCTCGAATAAAAATAGCCTTTGGTTTTTGGAATAGCTACTATCTCTACTTACCAAAGGGATGTCTGCCATGGAGTACACCACTACTCCCTGGTATTGAGAGGTGTTTTCAGTGATTCGACCCAGACCAGATTTCAACACATGGTTTCCATACAGGAAGGCCTGCTCTGCTCCAGGCTTTATCCATACTTTATACTGTAAGGCAGAATTAAAATCCAAGAGACAAAATAAAAACAAACAAAAATGGTAATAGTTATATACCTGATGGCTCTGTGATTAATTTCTAGAACCCACTTAACAGAACTGCCGTAAAGTTTCAACTCTACAAGCAATTTTCCCACAGCAGTTTCACAGCTCTCTTTCTGGACTGCAGTATCCTCCTCACCACAGTCACTGACCTGATTTCTGATCTTGAGCTGGATCTGCATGGGCTTTTCTACTTTCTGGAGATGACTATACTGTATTGAGGCACTCCAATCCTAACCGTGGCCAAGCAGCAACACCTACAAACATGTCCGTGCTGGCACCGGTCCAAGTACTCTCAAGAACTTCACGGAAAGTTGCCCAATAAATAGTCTCCACTAGTTCATTCTTTCTTTTTCTTTTGGTAATGGGGACTGAACACAGGGGTGCTTTACCCCTGCAAGCTACATCCCCAGCCCTTTAAATTTTTATTTTGAGACAAAAATCTCACTAAATTACTGAGGCTGGCCTCGAACTTGCCATCCTCCTGCCTCAGCCTCTGGAGTCGTGGGATTACTGACTTGAGCTACTGTTCTAACGTGGCCCTTGTCCTCGATCTCATTCCAAGTGACTAAATGCAAAGCATCCCACAAACCTTGGCATAGGGTGCCAGGTAATCCAGAGCTGTAATGTGCAAACGGAACTTGTGGGTCTTAGTGAATTTTCCAAAGCAGGTCCCCAGCGACACCAGCTTGTCCCCGGAGATGTTAGCGGCCAGCTTCAAGATCTTCTCACTAGAGGTAAGAGGGAGGAGGGTCTCGAGTGAGGGAGGCTGAGGGACGCAGGCCGGACCCGGGGCCACGCTGCCCACCCAGCCCCGCCTCACCTCACGTAGTACACGCGGTCGTTGTGCAGCCTGAAACAGTAGGTGCCGTCGGGCCTGTCCACCAGCAGCTGAAGGTTCTCCCCGATGCTGAGGGCAAGAAGAGGGCTGGAGGCCGCGCCCGGACGCAGCGTCCCGGCCTCGCGTCCCCTCTCCACCCCGGGTCCGCCGCGCACGCAGCCCCTCGTCCGCCCCGCGCGCTCCTACTATTTGGCTATCTTCTCGAACATTACACGGGTCTCCTCCTCAGTCAAAGGCCGCATTTTCCCGCTGGGCTGAAACGCCGGATCCTCGTGCCTCAGCAGCCAGAAACGGAAGCCGGGCGCTGGCGGCTCCCTGGCAACCCCACAGCCTGCCCCTCTAGCCCGTCCTGCGCTAGCGCCCCCTAGCCCGGAGGCCCGTCGGGAGAGAAAATCAGCCACCTTGGATACCACAGAGAGAGGAAATGTGTCTCCGCTACTTCCGGTTCCGGTGCTCCGCCAGCGCCCCCACTGGTCTGGAGAGGAAGTGACGTGGTCGCCGGGAATATGGCAGCGGCTGCCACTCTCTCGTCCACCGCCTCGGCCACGGCCGCGGCAGCGGCTCTCGGGGAGGTTGAGGATGAAGGGCTCCTGGCCTCGCTGTTTCGGGACCGCTTCCCCGAGGCCCAGTGGCGGGAGCGTCCCGACGTAGGCCGCTACCTCCGGGAACTGAGCGGCTCGGGGCTGGAACAGCTGCGGCGCGAGCCGGAGCGCCTGGCGGAGGAGCGGGCGCAGCTGCTGCAGCAGACCCGCGACTTGGCCTTCGCCAACTACAAGACTTTCATCCGGGGCGCCGAGTGCACCGAGCGGATCCACCGCCTCTTCGGCGACGTGGAGGCGTCCCTGGGCCGCTTGCTCGACCGCTTGCCCAGCTTCCAGCAGAACTGCAGGTGCGGCGGCCCGGCCCTCGGGGTTTCTGTAATTTGATAGCTGACATTTAGGATGGTAGAAGTAGCTAACTGTGCGCACACTGTGTGCCGGGCTCTCCGCTGAACACTTTATTCGCCCACTAAACCTCACAAAAGCCTTCGAGGTGTAGGAAGTTGACGCAGGTTAGCGACTTGGCCATTAACACAGCTACTCAAGTTTTCAAGTCGAGATTCAAACCCGGGAGCGTGTTCTTCCATGCAAAACATTTCTCAGTGGGTCTGACGTAGCAAAGATACATTAATGCCAGTTTAATATATCGGGACACCTATACAATTATGTACAACAGCTCAGATCGAATGCCACCTGCTCCAAAACTTCCCGCGATAGGAGGCAGACTAGAAATCCTCCCATTTGGGCGTCAAAGATAATTAAAAATGTTCCTCGTTTCTGAACTGTATTGTGCCTCCTTGGGTCACAGTCCAGTTTCCCAAAGCTGTAGTCTAGCCTTTTGTGATTCAAGTTTAAGTTTCCTTTTAATCCTTTGGACTTCTGCCTAAAAATACATAAGGGACTTCATAAAGCAGGTCTTTGTAGTTACTATAGAGAAATAACAAAGTAGACTGGTGGGAACTAAGGTTGAACAGTAGCATAGAAGATTAAAACCTGAGACAGTCTGGAGCAAGGTTGTGGCTTGTAGGCTAGTAAGTGCTTTATTATGAAAATAACTATCGTTAAAGGAACATTTTACTTTGTCTCACTTTTTTTTTTTTTAAAGAGAGAGGGACAGTGAGAGAGACAGAGAAAGAGAGAAACAACTTTATTTAGTTTTTCACATGTCCTTAGTTGCTCCAACACTTAGTTGTGTATGTGGTGCTGGGGTTTGAACCCAGGTCCTCGATCTTGCCAGGCAAGCGCCGAAACCACTGAGCCACCGCTCCAGCCCCAGTCTCACTTTTTTTTAAAGAGAGGGACAGTGAGAGAAAAAAGGAATTTTTATTTAGTTTTATCATGTGACCTTCATTGTTCAGACACTTGGAGTACATGGTGCTGGGGTTTGAACCCGCATATTCGTGCCTTCCAGACAAGTGCCTTAAAAAACTTAACTGCTGAGCCACCACTCCAGCCCTTACTCCAGCCCCTGCTCTACTGTTTTTACTCTGATACATTTGCTTTGCATCAGGTTTGTGTTAAGTGCTTCATGTGCATCATCTCATTTGATTCTTGCACCCTTACAAGGTGGGGCCTACTAAGATTTTTTTTTTTTGAAGAGAGAGGGACAGTGAGAGAGACAGAGAAAGAGAGAAACAACTTTATTTAGTTTTTCACATGGCCTTAGTTGCTCCAACACTTAGTTGCATACGTGGTGCTGGGGTTTGAACCCGGGTCCTTGTGCTTTCCAGGCAAGCACTGAAACCACTGAGCCACCGCTCCAGCCCCGCCTACTAAGATTTAATTTGGTGGGGTAGGTGGTATAGGCCTGTAATCCCAACGATTCAGGAGACTGAGACAGGAGGATTGCAAATGTAGGACCAATCTGAGCAATTTAGTGGGGGTCCTAAGGAAAACGAAACAAAAAATAAAGGACTGGGGGCTGTAGCTGTAGCTCAGGGGTTTCGGCGCTTGCCAGAGGACCCAGGTTCAAACCCCAGCACCACGTACACAACTAAGTGTTAGAGCAACTAAGGCTATGTGAAAAACTAAATTAAATTTTTTCTGTCTCTCTCGCGATCCCTCTCTCTCTCTCTCTCTCTTTTTTTTTTTTAAAAGGACTGGGCATGTGGCTCAGGGTTAAGCAATCCTGGGTTCAATCTCTGGTACCGGAAAAAAAGAATTGTCAGTGAGGAAACACTTCCAGAAAATAAATCCTTTCCTACAAGTTCCACTTTATAGGGGCTAGAGCAGTCTAATCCTCTGTGTGCCAATCATTTGTTGTGTGAATTTGGACAAGTTGGTTCACCTCTCTGGGATTAAAAGTTCACTCAGATACGTTTACTTACCTTATAGGTTTGTTGTAAGGATTAAATCAGGTGAGCCATCCAGCCCAATGCCTAGTTTGCAGTGAGTGCTTTGTAACCAGCTAAGGTTTGGAGCAGAGCATTAAGGGACTCACATTATCCTGATTGTTTCTAGGAATTTTGTGAAGGAAGCTGAGGAGATTAGCTCCAACCGCCGGATGAACACCCTGACTCTGAACCGGCACACAGAAATCCTGGAAATCCTGGAGATTCCTCAGCTCATGGATACCTGTGTCCGGAATAGCTATTATGAAGAGGCTCTGGAGCTTGCAGCCTACGTACGCCGACTAGAAAGGAAATACTCCTCCATCCCTGTCATCCAGGTAGCCTTCTTGCCCAAAGAGGATTAAAGCTGACTCCCCCGACCCCTCCCAAGTACTGGGGATTGTCCTCAGACCTTCTTATTTTTCTTTTTTAGTCCTGGGGTTTGAACCTAGGGGTACTTTACCACTGAGCAACATCCCCACATTCAGAGTCCTTTTTATTTTTTGAGACAGGATCTCATTCAGCTGGTGAGAGTCTTGCTAAGTTGCAGAGGCTGACCTCGAACTTCTCACTCAGCCTTTCAAGTGGGATATCATGTCCAGCTTTTTATTTTTTTATTATTTATTTATTTATTTTTGGTACTAGGGATGGAACCCAGGGGCACTTAACCACTGAGTTACATCCCCAGCCCATTTTTTCATGTGGCTTTCATTGCTCTGACACTTCATTGTGTATGTGGTTCTGGCCGCTGAGCCACTGCTCCAGCCCCTCCCCAGCCCATTTTTATTTTTTATTTTGAGATAGTGTCTTGCTAAGTTGCTTAGAGTCTCAATAAGTTGCTTAGAGACTCACTAAGTTGCTGAGGCTGGCTTTGAACCTGCGATCTTCCTGCCTTAGCCTCCTGAGCTGGTGGGATTGCGGGCATGCGCCACTATGCCTGGCTGTTTTTTATTTTGGGAAGGGTCTCATGGAATAGCACAGGCTTGGAATTCCATGGAATTCTCCTGGCTCAGGCTTCTCAGTGACTAGGATTATAGGTGAGTGCCACCATGGATAGCTAAACTGTTCTTGTAGTCATTAATTCTGTGGTTGTGCCTGAATCTTTAGATAGAAACCTTTACATGTTTCACATCAGTTTCTATCAGCTAGGCTGCTTGAGCAGAAATCATTTATTAATTCATTCAAACATGCATGCTAGGGGGTCGGAGTGGTGGCTTAATGGTTATGGCGCTTGCCTTGCATGCGCAAGGATGCAGGTTTGAACCCCAGTACCAAATACACAACGAAGTGTTAGAGCAACGAAGCTACATGAAAAACTAAATACAATTGTTGTTTTTTCCTCTCTCACTGTTCCTCTTTCTTAAAAAAAAAAAAAGCATGCTAATCATGAGTCAGGTGTTGATCTAGGTGACAGGAATGTGGTTGATCAAAGCAGTCATGGCCGAGGCTCTCATGAAGCTTACATTCTAGTGGAGGTTTGATAATTGACAAGTAACTGATCATTTCAGATAGTGGTAAGTGTCTGAAGAAATAAATTAGGGACCAGACATTGTGGTGCATATTTGTAATCCCAGTCACTCTGGAAGCTGAGGCAGGAGGATTGCATGTTTGAGGTCAGCTTCAGCAAATTAGTGAGACTCTATCTCAAAATAAAAGGAACTGGGGATATAGCTCTGGTAAAGCACCCCTGGATTTAATCCCCAGTAACTCCCCCTGCCCCCTTCCAAAATAAGTAATTCTGAACAAGGTTAGTCAAACAGGTCTTTTTTGTGAACCTGACAGTATCGGCTTTAGAAATGCACTTTATATGTCAGGAAAGCCATGAGAACGTTGGTCTGCAGTGCTCAGGGTTAGTGGAGTTGGTTCCAGAGAGAGCCTTCATAGTATGTTGTGACTCACTCCCTGTGTGTATCATCAGGGTATTGTGAACGAAGTGCGCCAGTCTATGCAGCTGATGCTGAGCCAGCTGATTCAGCAACTGCGGACCAACATTCAGCTGCCTGCCTGCCTCCGTGTCATTGGCTACCTGCGGCGCATGGATGTTTTCACTGAAGCTGAGCTAAGGGTAAAGTTTCTTCAGGCCCGAGATGCGTGGCTCCGTTCCATCCTGACTGCCATCCCTAATGATGATCCCTATTTCCATATCACAAAAACTATTGAGGCCTGCCGTGTCCACCTCTTTGATATCATCACGCAGTACCGTGCCATCTTCTCAGATGAGGACCCCCTTCTGCCCCCTGCCATGGGGGAGCACGCTGTGAATGAGGGTGCCATCTTCCATGGCTGGGTGCTACAGAAAGTTTCACAGTTCCTGCAGGTGCTGGAGACTGATCTTTACCGGGGAATAGGAGGCCGCCTGGACTCTCTGCTGGGCCAGTGCATGTACTTTGGGCTGTCCTTCAGCCGGGTGGGGGCTGATTTCCGCGGCCAGTTGGCTCCTGTTTTCCAGCAGGTGGCCATCAGTACTTTCCAGAAAGCAATTCAGGAAGCAGTGGAAAAATTCCAGGATGAAATGAATTCCTACACCCTCATCTCAACTCCAGCTATCCTGAGCAGCAGTAACATTCCTGCTGCTGTGCCCACCACACAGCCAGGGACACTGCAGCCACCAATGGTACTTTTAGATTTCCCACCCCTTGCCTGCTTCCTCAACAATATTCTGGTTGCCTTCAATGATCTGCGTCTCTGCTGTCCTGTGGCCCTGGCACAGGATGTGACCTTGACCTTGGAGGATGCCCTTACCGAGGTGAGTACGTTCACTGGCTTTATTTTACCCTGGACCTTCTTTGGTAACAGGTGGCCAGACTTACAATAAACCAGTTCATATGCCAGTGGAGAGGTTGTGTGGTTTTAGAGTTTTTTCTAGTTGAGAAGCTCCTGCTTATGGGACTCACTTACCTGAGATCATAATTCAGTAATGAATTAATTTTTTACTGCTTTACAATGAACTTGCACAAATTTAACAGCTTAAAATAGTACATCTGTTATTGTTGGGTATAGCATCCTGGGGCCCCATTGAGGGACTCACAAGTCTGCAGTAAGTTGTCACCTAGGCTGTGGTGTTATCTGAAGCTTAGGGTTCCCTTTCAGGCTCATTGAGGTTGGTGGTATTCATTCCTTACAATTGTAGAAGTTGCAGGACTGAGGGCCGCAGCTCTCTGGGCCTGGCCCCTCCACTGGCAGCTTAGAGCATGGCTGTTGCAGGAAAGCATCTCTCCTACTTGAATCTCATCTTTTAGGTATTCTGTCTTAAAAGGTTCATCTGATTAAGTCAGACCCACCCAGGATAATCTCCCTTTTGACTAATTCAAAGTTAACTGCTTCATTTTCCTGGATCCATCACAGACCTGATCCAGCCCTCATAGGTGTACAAAACCATGTATTCTCTGTATAATTTCATGACTGTCTCCCCCTGGAACCGGAAATTGCTGGTATCAAAACAAGTTGGGTAAGAAATACATCAGGGAAATGACAGAATTGCAAAGATTGACCCCAGTTCTGAATTTAAACAAGATAGTAATATAATTGTTTGGAATGACTTCATGAAAACCCGAGGGCTGCACATTTGCGCTGTTTCATGCACTGTTCCAGTGATGGATGGTCTTCTTGTCTCTTAGGTAACTAAAATAATCCTGGCCTTCCATCGCGCCGAAGAGGCTGCCTTTAGCAGTGGGGAACAAGAGCTCTTCGCGCAGTTTTGCACTGTCTTCCTCGAAGACCTTGTTCCTTATTTAAATCGTTGTCTTCAAGTCCTTTTCCCACCAGCTCAGATAGCACAGACTTTAGGTAAGAGAAAGAAAAAGTATTTTTAAAAAAACTTTTACTTGTATGTAATTTGATTTTGAGGTAAATATACTGATAGGTACAATAATTATACCACACAATTTTTTTTAAGAGAGAACCAATTTTATTTCTCATCTGTTTTTTCCATTTCTAACACCTCAAAAATATCATTCATGCTCATTGTTACCCCTGGGCAACCTCCCTTCTATTGTTTTGCTCCAATTTATCTTTATGGTGCCGGAGATCAAACCTAGGGCCTTCTGTTTGCTTGCAAGCCCTCTACCACTGAGCTGCATCGCCAGCCCCAGAGAAGGGATTTTTATTTTGTTTTTGTGGTGCTGGGGACTGAACCCAGGGGTACTCTACCCCTAAACTATACCCCCAGTCCTTTTTATTAAGTTTCGTCAAGTTGCTGAGGCTGGTCTCAATTTGCTATCCTCCTGCCTCAGCCTCCCAAGTCACTGGAATTACATGTGTTGGCCACCACACCTAGCATTAGAGAAGGGTTTTTATGATTTTTTTATTTAGGGTTTTTGGGGGAGTCATGCTGAGAATTGAACCCAGGGCCCCAAGTATCTAGGCAGGCATATACCCCCAAACCCAGAGAGGAGGAGTTCTAAAAATATTTTTTCCCAATTTGCTTTCTTTTCTGTGTCCCTTCCTGATAGAGTTGGGGGTGAGGTAGGCACAACTCCCCAGAGGGGAGTAGGTTAGTGATCACACTGGCTGAGCAGCTGTACTCCACCTTGGCCCCAGCTTTTTCCTTGGGTCTGTCCCTGGTATCTGTGCTTAGTGATATTCAGGCTCTGGTTCCATCCACACTTCCCCTGTGTGACTCCAAATTATCTTTGCGGCCTTGTTTTACAGTGTAGTTTCCTGTCCCACATCACAAAGATGGTTTTTGCTGTATTGAAATGTGTAATTGTGAGCCGGGTTTGCTGTCACACACTTGTAATTCCAGAGATTCAGGAGGCTGAGGCAGAGGATCCCAAGTCCCAGGCCAGCCTCAGCAACTCAGTGAGACCTTGTCTCTAAACCAAAAAGGTCTGGGCTGTAGTTGAGTGGTAAAGCAACTCTTAAGTTCAGTCCCTGGTACCAAAAATAAAAAAAACCTGTGTCTTCCTTACTCTTGTTTTTTCCCTGTGACTTTGTTGGATTTTATTAATAATGTATTTTCCGTTCTACTTTCCTTACCACCTGGGTCAGGCATTCCACCCGCTCAGCTCTCCAGGTATGGAAACCTTGGGCGCGTGAACACCATCCGCATCCAGGAGCCTCTCGCCTTTATCCTGCCTAAGAAGGAGTCCATCTTCTCTCTGGATGATAAGGAGCTAGTGCCAGAGCTCAGAGCTCCAGTACCGGCGCTTCCTGCCGAGGAGCCAGACGTGGAGCCTGCCCCTGCTGCCTGCCGGACTAGTGGGCCAGAGGACACGGAGCCAGTGGATCCGACGCAGGAGGAGCAGCGGGAGGGGGAACCGTTGCAGGCCGAGGCGCCTAGTACTGGGTCTTAGCCGGTGTTTCCGCCTCCCAGGATGGGAAGCAGCTCTGGTTTGTGGGTTCAGAGGTTCCAGCGACAACCGGGACAGTCGCTGCCAGTGTGGAAGTCAGGGCCGCCTCGTTCAGGACGGACTGGGAGGAGGCTGAGAGCGTTCACGGGGACAAAGGGGGTCTTCCCGGTCCATCTTGTACGTACGTGGGTCGAATTTAACAATAAAGGTGGTACAGTCACCGCCTGGCTGCTTTCCTGACTGTGCTCCCGGGAACTACGCTTCCCGGCGTCCCTGGCGGCGGCAGGGCGGGGGCAAGGGCCGGGACGGCGGTTCCTGCTGGTGCGCACCATGGGGCGGCTGGTGAACAGGCTGCCGCTGCTGCTCGGCCCGCTGCGGCCGCGTGGCTGCCCGGGAACCTCCCGGGCCTGCAGCTCCACGGCGGCCGCGGACGACCTGGAGGGCCCCGCGCGCCGGCGCTCCTACTGGCACTACGTGAGGCGGCTGGTGAGAGGAGCGCCGCAGCCGCCGTACCTGCACGTGTGCCAGGTCGGGGACCCGGCGCTGCGGGCGGTGGCCGCCCAGGTGGAGCCGGCGCAGCTAGCGAGCCCGGAGCTGCAGCGGCTGGTGCAGCGGCTGGTGCAGGTCATGCGGCGCCGGCAGTGCGTGGGCCTGAGCGCGCCGCAGCTGGGGGTGCCGCTGCAGGTGCTGGCCCTGGAGTTCCCCGAGACGCTCTTCCGCGCCTGCCCTCCGCGCCTGCGCGAGCTGCGCCAGATGGAGCCTTTCCCGCTGCGCGTGTTCGTGAACCCCAGTCTGCGAGTGCTGGACAGCCGCGTCGTGACCTTTCCCGAGGGCTGCGAGAGCGTCGCCGGCTTCTTGGCCTGCGTGCCCCGCTTCCAGGCTGTGCAGATCTCAGGTAGTGCGGCAGGGGCAGGGGCGGGGGCGGCTGAATAGTGCGTTCTCGCCCTGCCAGCGGAGGCGGCGGCACCGGAGCCCACGGCACCGTTTCCGCGGGGCTCCGGCGAGTGCAGACTTGTTGATGGTTCGTGTGCAGAGTCTTTGGGAGCGAAGCAGGACCCAGAGCTGACGGACGGGTGGGGAAGGAGGCTCCTGTGAGGCCAGAGCGGGCTCAGATGGGACAGGGGGCGGAGGCTGTGGAGGGCGAGTTGGAAGGTGCCTCAATTCCGGAGTTAGCTCCCAGCCCGGCCCCGACTTCACCCGCTCTTCCCGCTTCTCCCTCCCCCCCGCCAGCCCCCGCTAATTCTTTCTCCCGCCACGTCCCTCTCTCCTGCGCCAGTTTATCTGTCAAGATGGGGTTGGAGAAGTGGAACCGAACTTTGTCCAGCCCGGGGCGCTAAGCCGTTCCGCCTGTCACCCCGCAGATGTTTGGTGGAGTGTGTTCTCCAACGGGGTGCGATGATAGTTATTCTTGAGTAAATCACTTGGTCCAAAAGGGTCAAAAGGGCAGGGGGGTCTCCATTTTCTACTGTACCAGGCTGAAACACCTTTGATAGGAAGCAACACTTGAGAAGTTGGGGAGTGTTCAGAAAGGAAGCACCTTAGCGAAAGAATGCGGCCCCATAGTGAGCCCTGCAGCCTGATGAGAGTGGGGAATCAGGTGGGATGCTTGGCATCCCAACGGGCGCAGTTGGGTCTTCTCTAGGAGGGGTAGCGGTTGCCGTCTGTATTTGCTTCCTGATGTTGCCATTTGTAAATAGAAGCAAATAGGGCAGCGGGCAGGAGTTTGGGAATGATGCAGCCCAGGATGTCCTCCTCACCTCAGTGGCTTGCAACTTCCTCTGCAGGGGTGGACCCAAGAGGAGAGCAGGTGGAGTGGCAAGCGAGAGGGTGGACAGCCCGCATTATCCAGCATGAGATGGACCACTTGCAAGGCTGCCTGTTCATTGACAAAATGGACAGCAGGACGTTTACAAACATCCGCTGGATGGAGGTGAATGACTGAAGCTTCCCTGCTGGAGCTGAGGATCTGGAAAACCTAATGCAAACACTTTGGCTTGAGCTGGGAACATCTTACTTGGCTTCAATTTGGTATTAGTTTGAATCTAACAGAAAACAATGGACTGCCAATGCGTGTTGAACTGAGTGGAGGAAGATCTTAGAAATATTTATTCCTGTCAGGTTTGGACAAAATATTGCTACAACTTGAGGAGAACACACCCCCTGGAGTGGATGTTTCCTGATAGTTTTATATGGCCAGAAGTCGGGCAAATAAGTAGCCATTCTCAGTAGAAATGATATCATAAGGCCTAACTAACCTCCTCCCAAAGCCAAGATTTGATAATAATGTAGTTCTCAAATATTGGAAGGCTGTGTTTAAAAATGCAGGTAAGGCTGTGGCTGACCATCTTCCCTGAGTTCTTCTTTCAAAGGACTTGTGTGTGTCTGACTTACAGGGTCCTTGTTTGCCTCAGACACCGGTTGCTTATAAAACCCAGGCCTGGAGCAGTGGCTCAGCAGTTATGGCGCTTGCCTGGCATGCGTAGGGACCCAGGCTTGAACCCCAGCACCACGTAAACAAAGTGTTGGAGCAAGGAAAGCCACATGAAAAACTAGACAAAACTGATTCATTCTCATTCTCTCTCTCTCTCTCTCTCTCTCTCTCACACACACACACACACACACACACACACACAGTAAAACACAGGACATAGTCATCCCAATTCAAGAAAGTGTTTAATGACAGTATTAATGTAAATAAGTATCCACACATTTTAACAGGTTCAGAGAGTTCAGACCTCAACCTTTTTAGTTGTTTTAAGATGGCATCTTGCTGTGTTGCCCAGGCTGGGCTCAAATTTCCAATCCTCTTGCCTCAGCTTCTGAAGTAGGTGACATTACAGGCATGCACCACTGTGGCCAGCTCAGGTCTTTGCCACCTTTAACAAACTTAGGGAAGAGTTTGCTGTGAGACCTATCAGGCAGCTGGTACTTGGCCCCCTGTTTGGGTAGAAGCATGGAACAGGGCTAGGGGTGGGGATAACTGATATGGAGCATGAGTCCCTTCCTATCATAATTAAGACAGTAATAGAAAGCAGAATTAGGGGCTGGGATGTAGCTCAGTGCTGGAGTGCTTGCCTAGAAAGCAGAATTGGTACTTGGCTGGTCACCATGCTTATTTTGAAAAACAAATTAGCATCCTATTAACTAGTGTTTAGCTTTTAAGAAATTGTCACTAGGTGAAGGAATTCCAGAAGTGTTAGGTAAATTGCCTAATCTTGTTTTTATGTTGAGGTTTTATGTAGCTCAGTGGTAGAGCACCTCAAGATTCAATCCTACGCAAGTGGTAAGGACTCCAGTAAATTGTTTAGAGAAAAAGGGTTTTAAACCGTAGTTAGACAAACCTAGAAAAGACTCTTCCCCCATAGATTTCTCTGCAGTCAAAGTGGAGAGGAATACAGGCAAGCATTGCTCTGAGGTTAAAAGGCTCAGCCACTGGGGACATTTGTAGAAAGTTCTCCTTTACGCTGAAAATAGGGCTTTTAAAGTTAGAATTCAGTATCATTTCACTTGGACAGTATTCAGAAGCTCCTGCAGAGTAGCATCAAAACATTCCATCGTGGGGCTGGAAGAGTAGCTCAGTGGTTCAGCACTTGCTTGGCCTGCGCAAGGACATGGGTTCGAACCCCAGCACTATGTACACAACACAGTGTTGGAGCAACACATGAAGAACTAAATAAAATTGATTCTCTTTCTCTCACTGTCCCTCTCTTTAAAAAAAACAAACAAAAAACCAAACATTCCAATGCTTTCTTGTAGCTTTTTGAGAGTCACAGCCCTTCGTGACACTTTTGTGATGGTCAGTATCAATAAATCCTTGCATTTCCAATAAGGAAAACTTCACCAAGGTAAGTACTGGCTACAAAAACTGCACATAACACACAAAGGGGCATCTTGAACTAACGGAACATTTCAGAAATCTGACTTCTGCAGTGAAAGCCGACATAGGCAGAAATTTAGAACAGAACCCCCCACCCCCCAGTGGAGTAGTAAATTTCAGAGAATTTATTTAAGGGAAAAAAATTCTGCACGTGTCAACAGGTTTAACACAGCCAGTGATGGGTCGTGTGCTAGCAGCTGAGGGCCACTGCCTTGGTCTCAGGTTAGTTCACCTGATCACGGAGAGACGGATGGAAAGGCACGTGTCTGAAAATGTTCTAACTAGAGCCATGAGGATTAGCAACAGTGGCCCTATGGTTTCTGTTATGCCTGTGACTCCTCAAGGTGTTTAAGCAAGTAAAAAAAGGAAGGACCTAATGAAATGAAATTTTAAAACCACTTAAGTAGCTGAAGTGAAGCCATACAGAGGGGACATTTTCATACCCTTTTATTCCAGAACTTACAAATTGGTGCTGAGGGCACGGAACTAACCAAGAATTATGTGAATGCTCCCAAATAACAAAGATGCTAGTTACAGTTGCAGAAATGTCATCCAGTGGAAGTCAAGTCAGGTGATGCTTCAGGTAACGTGGGGGTTGGAGGAGGGGGCTGATCCACCAGCACTGAAGAGCAGTCCAACCTTGGAGGGTGATCAAAAGTTAGCAGCTGCTCCTGACCAGGGAAGAGAAGCCACCACGAGGCCAGTGTGATCTAGGCCCTGGCCATAGACTCAATTCTGGCCCATTTGGATTTCAAAGCTAGAGGAAGGAAGGCTGGGGATGGAGCTCGCCAGGAGAGCATGTGCTTAGTATGCTGGAGGACCTGGCTTCAGTCCATAGACCAATAAAACAGGAAAGGTGCCAATTCTTGGAGGGGAAGAATGGCTAAGCCACCCTTTCACAGGCTGCAGGTTTTGTCTCCTATGCCAGCCTTTTCCCTGTGCATGTGGTTTGGTGTTTCTGTGCACAGGACAAAGCTGTGTGTGTTTCACGTCACATGGCATTCTGGGCATTTCCAGAACTTTGACGTCTATTTCAGGGATCACCAATCCCAGCGGCTGCCTGGCAACATAAATGACTTGGAAGGGGCAGCGCAGAAGCTGATAGGCTGTCTCATGGGGATGCAGGCCAGTTTTACCTCTAGAAGCCAGAAATTTTTTAATTTTTTTTGGTTCTGGCGATGGAACAAGTGTGCTTTGCCACTGCATTATATCCCCAGCCCTTTTAATTTTTATTCTCTATTTTGAGTCAGGTCTTGCTAAATTGCTGAGGTTGGGCTTGAACTTTCAATCCTGCCTCAGCTTCCCATTTGAGGAATGTGCAACACTCCTGGCAAAATCTGTATGCTGGTTCGAACCCCAGCACCATGTGCACAATGAAGTTTTGGAGCAACGAAATCTATGTGAAAAACTAAAAAAAATTGATTCTCTTTCTCTCTCACTGTTTCACTGTCCCTCTCTTTAAAAAAATGTTGGCAGCAGACCAAACAACAGCTTCACATCATGTCTGGCACACAGGCCTCCCAGTTTGCAGTCTCTGATCTGGACACAGGAAGAGCTGACCAGGTCCCTTCAATACCCCAGCCAATCTTCTGAGCCTCAGGGGGAGGGGCTCTTGCTGCCTTACTGGATAGCAGGCCTGAGCACAGCGCAGGTGGTCAGTGTTCCTGCTTCCTACTCTGCTGAGGAGAGGGAGGAAGAGGAGGAAGCAGAGAAAACCAGAGCATTTTGGAAGCAAGAGTGGCCTTCAGGTAACTCCAGACAAGTCAAAGATGAGACCACTGCAGTGGCTCAAGAAGGGAAAAGGATTTATTAGACCATCTCCACGACAGGAACCCAGGGCAGTGGCTGGGTTGTGTTCTTGCACTCAGGGAAACAAGGCAGCAGTGAAGACCCGTCTGCCTTCTCTCCTGATCACAACAGCTTTGTGCTCACAGAAACCACTTCCTCCTCTTGCAAGGAAGACACGGGGCCCTGGGTGCAAACCCAAGACGGTGGGAATGGCTTTTCTTACTCTTCGTCAGTCTGTTCTCAAGGAGCCAAACTTGGGCATAAAAGAGCAGAAGGCTGGGACCTGGCTGCTCCTACTCCTTGACACTTCCAGGTGATTTTATCTTTATTTATAAACAAGACAAATCAAAGCAGCCTTAATTTAGGGGGGAAAAAAGACACAGATGGGCAGGGAAAGGAACTGGTCAGTACCCAGGAGAGGAGGAGAAGGGGGAAGAGCCAGTATCCACCACGTGCCCGACCACAGCGGAGCATCTGCAGCCACGGAGGCCCTTCCCTCCTGCTTCCTGGCTGGCCCCAGGCAGCAGAGGAGACACTAGTGGCTTTAAGATGAGCCCTGGAGCCCTCTCCGGCCACCAGTGTAGGGTAGGGAGTGCCGTAGATGTGCCCCAATCAACCTCCCACCTTCACCTTCACCCATGTGAAGAAGTTTTTAACTCTCCTGTCCAAAGTCCTCTGAGAATTTCTTCACTTTCAGGAGGTCATCTGCATTCACTGTGGGCCGGGTGGTGGCCAACGAGCGGAGCATGTCCGACTGCAAAGAAAAGAGCATGCCGCTGAGAAGCAGCCAGGCGCCAGGTCCTCAGCCTCCCTCCTTGTACAGCTGTGCCGACTGGAGTAGTAAGAGGCCTGCCTTCAAGGTCATTCCCCAGCGCAGAACTCCCCACAGTTGCCCCTCTGGACTCTGCCTGTGACAGGAACCCTCTTCCGTACTGAGGCAGCACCTATCAGTTCCAGAGGCCTGAACTGAGCAAATCAAGGTTCCGTCATCTTATAACCCATTAGTTAACTGCATGCTTATCACACCAGCCACAGGGCAGACACCTGCAAGGACAGAATGGATACTGCGACTGGAGGGACCAAGAGATGGAGAGGCCAGACTCTGTGGATGAGGCTGCCTTTGCCACTGCATCAAATGTAACTTTGCTGACATACTTTTTCTGGTTCCTTCTGGACCAAATTAGTCAAATCCCTGCAAAGACAGTCACATTATCTGGACTTTACTCGTTCTGCCAAAGTTATAAACTGCTAAGGCCATTTGCTCTATCCTAGGCCCCCATTTAGTCACAGCAAGAGCCTCAGCAACCCAAAGCTGCAAAGAGTACTGTTTCAGAGGAGCCATGATAGCCCAGGACACAGGAGGAAAGAAGCTCATTTTTGTTCTTAGACTCTGGCCCCTAATTTTCTGGGCTCTCTACAGTTTTCTCTCTCCCAGCTGTTCACTTACCATGCAAACCACAGGCTCTAATAGTTTGTCACCAGGGACATCCATCCAAGTCATCTCTATGGCCCCTGGGTCCCCTGGTGAGCAGGGGGTCAGGAGGTCATCAATCACAATGCTAGGGTTGGTGCGGGAAGGACCACAGACCTGAAACCAAGCAGGAGTTTGACAGGCTGGTGCGGCTACTCCTCACTGTCAGGTGACAGCAGGACACCTCAGATTTCTAAAGATGTCCTGAAGGGAATGGCTGGTTTTCTAGGTCATTAGGATCAGAGGAAGGATAGTCCAAACTATTGGACTAGCCAGACACAGTGGCATATGCCTGTAATCCTAGCTACTCAGGAGGCTGAGGCAGAAGGATCACAAGTTTCAGGCCAGCCTGGGCAACTTAGCAAAACCCTGTCTCTAAATTAAAAATAAAAAGGGCTGGGAATGTAGCTCAGTGGTAGAGGGCCTCTGGGTTCATTCCCCAGTACTGGAAAGAAGCAAGCAAACAAAACAACTCCTGAGTTGAATGGTCAAATCCTGGGCTGAGTGGTCAGTGGCTCAGTGTGACTTCAGTGTCCTGCTGACAGCATGCTCTGCCAAAAACTGGACTCCAAGATCTCAACTTGTAGCCCCAAACATCTCACCTTCCTTATTAATACCACAAAGTTTCATCAAAAAAATGCAGGAGCAACAGAGACTTTTTTTTTGCACTAGCAAAATATTCCCCAAATTCCCTAAGGCTCTTTCCTCACTTTCAGTTCTTGGTTCAAAGGTCACTGCAGTGTTGTCTGGCCTTCAGCAGGGCAGCCTGCTTGCCCTGAACCTCTGGAGCTCCTGGTCTGCCTTACTCTGCTCAGCTCCCCACTCATCACTCATCTCTGCTTGTTTATTGTCGGTGTCGGCCCACTAGAAGGGAGTATACTGGGGGAAGGGAAGGGAGTTTGTCTGCTACAGTCACTAAAGACTCCTCAGCATTGAAGACTGTCAGACAAATAGGACCCACAACAAAGTTCTGCTGAAGGAGAGGGTGGGACCTCCTTACAATGAGCTACTTTCAAGCATTTACCCTGTCCACGACACAGAGGAGTCTGAGGGGGCAACAGAGCCGTGAAGGGACACGACTCTGCCCCATCTTTTGGATTCTTACAATCCAAGACAGATACACTGCAGACATGGAAGGGCAGGTGCAGTCCTGCCCCCTGGAGCCAGAGTATGCACCTGGCACTTGCTCTTTGTTCTCCAGGAGATTGAGAATGAGTGTCCCAAGCAGCCAGGAAGCTGGTAAAGAAAACAGATCCCCTCCACTTGGAGACACTGTCTAAGCCATTGCTCACTGCTCACTTTCTGACTTTTTTTCGTGTGTGTGATACTGGGGACTGTGCCCAGGGGTGCTCTGCCACTGAAGTACATTCCCAGTCCTTTTCATTCTTTGAGACAGGGTCTTTGTAAGTTGCTGAGTCTGGCCTCAGACTTGCAATCCCCCTGCCTCAGCTTCCGTGTTGCCCAGCTACCACTCACCTTCTTAAAGTGTGTTGCCGACTGTACTTTTCTGACGGGCTGCATAAGGGAGTCCCTCACAATGATGCTGATGTCTGCACCTGAGTAGCCTTCGGTCTTCCGGGCCAGCTCGTGGATGTTGGCATCTGTGAGATTGTGAGGAGTGCTCCCCAGATGCAACCGGAACATCTGGGCACGGGCAGCTTCTTCCGGCAATGGGATATAAATACGCTTTTCAAACCTAAAGAGCCAAGTACACAGCAGGAAACAAGAGCTGGTTGCAGAGTGTAATGGAAGGCACAGCATGGAGGTTGAATGGGATGCACTTTCAGGCCAGCATTGCTGGCACCATGTCCTCAAGAAGCTGGCTTCACTAAGGGCTCTGCTCCACATCAGACGAGGGAGGACTCCAGAGAAATGGAGTCAGAGTCACTCACAGGCTTCGAACGGCCTGAGGAAGACTTCAGCCCCCAGCCCATCCTGTGGGAGACTCACCTCCTTCTAATAGCTGAATCCAACACCCAGGGGATGTTTGTGGCACCAAGAACCAGAGTCCCATCATTGTTATTCCCTACCCCTGTGGAGAAAGGGAGACAAAGATGTGGACTAACCTGCAAGGGTCAGGCAGAACCTGTGGGAGGGACCTCAGGGGCTTTGTGAGTCATCACCTGAAGCCATCCCTATGCCACCACTGGCAGGGTCCCAACTGAAACTAAACCACACTCTGGTCTGGCTTTGCTGGGGTGAGGAGACCTACAGAATGCCCTGCCATAGGAAGGTCAGTGGCCAGCTGGCGAAGGCCTCAGCACCTCTCCAGTGAAGGCTCATTTAGGGGTGGAGAAGTGCTTCTCACTGAGGACAGCTACCTAGCTGCAGCTAAACCTGGAGCCTTGAGTTGGCTTTAGGTGGAGTGATGGCCAAGGGGGCCCCGGGACTGGCACATACCCTGCATCTGGACCAAGAACTCTGTTTTGATCCTTCGGGCAGCCTCGCTCTCATTTTCATTCCGGGACCCACATAGGGAATCCACCTCGTCAATGAAGATGATGGAGGGCTTGTGCTGCCTGGCCAGCTCAAACAGGTTCTTGACTAGCCTGTGAGGTGAGAAAGGGGTCAGGGCCTGGAAGCTCACAAACATGCCCACCGGGGTCCCCGTTGCCACTTCTCCTGCCTGTCCTGCAGGCAAGTTTAAAGTAATGTCAGGGAAAAAGGTGGTGACAAATCGTGGGGCAGCAGTGCACCAGGAAGAGCATGCAGTGGCACCAGCTTCCAATCCTGGGAGCCCCTTCCCTAGCTCCGCACTCAGGACAAGTCATTTCCCTTGACCTAAGCCTCGTTTCGTCATCTACGAGACAAGGACCAGTGTGGGAATAAGCTAAATCCTCCAATAGGGACACTCAAGTGATCCTCAATTATGCTTAGCTCTTCGCCCTCCCCTTCCAGAGTACTTCAACTCTCCCAAGTTCTCTTCTAGTCACCTGTCAGGATGGTGTCCCAACCAATAAGCTAGCAAGATTTTACTCTCCTGGCTATTCTCCCCGAGTATTACTTTTCCATTTTCATTTTTAAAAATCAATCAATTAATTAATTTATTAACTTATTTATTTTGTGGTGCTGGGGATCAAACCCAAGGCTTCATGCATGTGAGGCAAGCACTCTACCACTGAGCCACATCTCCAGCCTGCCCCGAATATTAAACAGCAGCTCCTCCAGGAGGCCACTCCAAGGGGCAGAGAAGCTGGACTAGCACAGCTGCCAGGGCTGCCAGGAGGACACAGCTCAATGGCTGACTTACTTCTCACTCTCCCCCAACCATTTAGACATCAGATCTGAGGAAGACACAGAGAAGAAGGTGGAGTTGTTGGCCTCTGTTGCCACAGCTTTGGCCAGGTAGGACTTCCCTGTGCCAGGGGGGCCAAAGAGCAGTATCCCTCGCCAAGGGGTACGCTTGCCTGCAACAGAGAATAAACAGAAGTAAGCTTCCCAGCTGCAGAAAAGGAACAAACAAAAAGAGCGGAGGGCCTTTCAGCACTATGATTACAGTGGGAGAAAGTCCTAGAAAACAACTGATTCTAGGCACAAAGGAGTGCAAGGAACTAAACACCTACTGGGAGCTTTGTCCTTGACCTTGATTTCTTTTTCTTTTGTAACACAGGGGATTGAACCAGGGCCTCAAGCACGCTTGTGCTTTACCACTGAGCTATATCCTCAGTCCCCTAGTCCTTGTTAATGATCCTCATTGTCTTTGCCAAGTGACCCCGGCTAGCACTGGTTTCTGACCCTATCCACCCACTAGGATGGGTCAACTCAAAGTTCTAGCCACACAAATGCTTTTGGAGCCACAGTAAATAAGAGTGGTGAGCAGGCTTGTGGCCTCTCCTGGCAGAACACATGGCAAGGCCATACCTAGTCCTCTGTGGGCTAGGAAGCCGATGCCATTTGCCCCAGAACAGTTTAGAGAGGGAGCCCCAAGCTGGCTCTCTCAGAAGCCTGATGTTTTTACGTCTGAGCCTCAGGCGGCTCTTTACCTGTGAACAAGTGTGGGAATTTAATAGGCAAAATGACAGCTTCTTTGAGAGCCTCCTTGGCCCCCTCCAGCCCAGCCACATCATTCCACCGAATGTTGGGCTTCTCCATCACAACAGCACCTGCAGAGGGAGGCAGACGCGGAGCTCAACCCCTGAGCAGGAGCGAGGCAATGGGACCATGCACGAACCTTCCCACCGCCCTGCGGCCTCAGGCCTCTTACCCATCAGTTGTTCTTGCAATTTCTTTTTCTCTGGATTATCCCCTTCACTGTCACTATCGCTGCTAAGAAAGGAAACAGAAGATCACAAGCTGGCCCTTCAGCCTGGGAGCAGGGACGCCCTCAGTGAGGCCACTCTATGCCGTGAGTCAGGAATACTCCTTCCTCAGCACTGGTGAGGGACTGGTAGGCATGGACCATGTGACACCAGGGCCACAGTGTTTCCTCCAAGAAACACTCCCATAACCCATCCTCATTTCTTCGTTAGGAGAGCAAGGATAGAGACATCTGCCCTCTCCTAAGGGTAATGTGCTTTGGCAGTCGGTCAAGCCCATGAAGCCATCAGGACCCTTCCCTACTGACTTTGAAAGAGCACATGGCAGTGACTCTAAAACAGTTCCAAGGCAGAGAAGAGGTAAAGTTTAAATCAAAAGTTTCTTGTCCCAAGAGCCAGCTCCTATCCTATCATCTATTTGTCATCCACAAAACTCTTTTACCCCTTCTGGAGGCCCTTGGCCTCCTATTCCTTACTTGGAATATCTCTCTGCCCAGGAGAGCATTTCACCTCTGATGAGGCAGATGACACTCACTTTCCTCCCTCCTACCCCGTGACTCTCCAGCCCCAACGTCCCTTGCCTGACTCCAGGACACCACTGCATTTATATTCAGCTGACTGTCTTTGCCATGGTAGGTGATCCCCAGACCTGAGTTGGGGGGCCACAGAGAGAGCACTGCCTGTGAGGTGAGAAACGAGGCCTTAGATGGGGTCCAGATTCCATCGTGTCCTAGCTCTGTGACCTTGGCTAATCTCAGCCTGTTTCTGTTGCTTGTCAGATGAAGATGATGGTTCTTTGTGTTAATAAGAGCTGATATGTACTGAATGCTTACTGTGCGCCAAACTCCCATCTAAGGCTTTACCCACATCATCTCATCTGCTCCTTATAGCAATGCTAGGAGTAGTTCCACCATCTTCCCCTTCTGAGATGAAACTGGAGGCATGGCAGTCAAGGTTACATGGCAAGGCAGTGGGAGAGCTAGGGTTCTTATCTTGAGAGTTGAGCTGCAAGGTGCAAGGCTTGCAACTCCCATACTAGGCCAGTTTTCCTATGACTTTTCGGTCCAGATCCAATGATATAACACAGGAGAGTATTGTGCAAAGTGCTTAATGAAAGCAGCTGTTGGCATTATTGTCGGGAGTGGAATTCCCCATAAGAATACCATGGCAGTCCAAGGCAGCGTTAGCACCGAGAGTAACAGCAACACGGGAAGAGGGTACATGCGCATGGGGGCTCTGGTTCAACCAGGGCCAGCAGTGCGCACTAGCACACTCACCCCTTGCCCTCACTCTGATTCTCTTTGACTGGCTTCTTGCCGTGTTTCTCTTTGTTTCGTAAATAATCCTTCAGCTTCTCTGCCCGGTCTAGGTATTGCATGCACTTGGCTCGAATGCTCTCCTTGGCCTTGTCACTGTGTGCCTCATCTGCAAAAAGGAAAGCAGAGATTGGCCCCCCGTGAGCTCCGTTTGCCCACCTTGCTCCATGTCCATGTGGCTCGCAAGCTCTGAAGCTGGAGACCCAAGTGTGACTCACACTTGATGGCATGGAGGAAATACTCCACAGCATGCTGGTAGAGCCGCAGTGCCTCCTCGTAGTTCTTGGCTTTATCCTCTTCTGTGGCTTTTGTCACCAGATCAATGGCTTTCTGGAAAACAAGGCAAATAGCTCACTGCTTCCCAGGAGATCCAGAAAGCCCGTGGGGTCACAAGCAGCAGAATAAGATAAGGAGAGATAATGTCAGACCTGTGGATTGACTGGTTGTAGGTCATTATATTGCCCTATTTTTCTGACATCAACTAGAAAGGCCTTAAAAGGAAGCTTTAGAAGATAATGATCTTGGCTGGAGATGTAGCTCCTTGGTAGAGCACTTGCCTGGCATGCACAAGGCCCTGGGTTTGATCCTTGGTACTGCAAAAAACAAAACCAAAAACTCAAAAACCTAATCGTCCCTCTTTACAGTGTGTTCATGTTGAAAACAATCTCCTCTCCAGTTCCCTGGAGCTCAGCAAAGGAAAACCTGACCTAATATCTGGGGCTCGTGTTTCAAGGATGAGCACCAGAGCAAGCTGAGGGAAACACCAAAAGCAGCTGATGGCTGGGCTGCTTGGCTGGAGGCGGGCGACTGCTTTCTCCAGGGGGATGTGCGCTGCAACACTCTTGGAGCTTCTAAGAGCAATGAATCTGGGAGTCACCTAAGTCTTGCAGGTCTGTGCACTAGCTGAACTGGAAACTGGAAGCACTTACACATCCAGTTTTAGAAACTGCAGCTTCCCCACCCACAACACTGACCAGAATTCTCCATCTGGAAAGGCTCCAGCAGCTAGGCAGGCAGATCCCACCCCAGTCCTAGTTCCAACCACAGCAAACAATAACCTCCCGACAACTCTGGCAAGGCCAGGGCACTTGTTCAGCCCTTCCTCGTCTGTAAGTAAGGTCTCCGAAAGAAAGGCGCAGAGAGCTCTACACAACTGACAGGTGGGACAGTCCAGGCTGCTATTAAAGGAACTCACTAGACGGAAAAGCAGGAGTGTTGATTACTGTCAGGCTTTGCTCCCTCCACTGCCTACTTATGGAGGATGGCTAGGACTCCTGAACCTTCATGCATGATCAGCCAACACACAAATTCCCCATCTACTGTCAATAGCCTTTCAGATAAAACACAAACAGCATTCCTGTCCTGGTGGTTCTCTTCTTCAGAACAAATACTCCCAGGTCCTTGGATGTTTTCACTCTGTACTGCTCCTTGCTTGGGTCTGTCCTTTTGGAAAGGGGATCTGAACAATGCTCAAGGTATGCTCTGCTCTACGGGGAGAGGAGGGACTCATCGCTGCAGTCCTTCTAGATACTATTGATGCACTGAAATGTATTAGACTTTTCTGGCAACATACACTGTTTTTCACATGCAGGATTTAGTTTCTGCCAGGCGTGGTGGGGCATGCCTGTAATCCCAGAGGCTTGAGAGGCTTAGGCAGGAAGAACTCGAGTTCAAAGCCAGCCTCAGAAACTTAGTGAGGCTCTGAGCAACTTTGCAAGACTTTGTCTCAAAATAAAATGTACAAAGGGCTGAGGAGGACTGGAGTGGTGGCTCAGCGGTAGAGCGCTTGCCTGGAATGTGGGAGAACCCGGGTTCGAACCCTAACACTACATACACAACTAAGTGTAAGAGAAACTAAAACCAGATGAAAAATAAAATTGATTCTCTTTCTCTCACGCTTGCTCTTTTTTAAAAAAGGGGGGCGCCCTGGGGAGATGTGACTCAGTGGTTAAGAACCCTGGGCTCAATCTCCAGTACCCCCCCAAAAATACTTAGTTTCGATGAAAAACAGCTTTGCATAACAGGAGGGTAAGGTCCCAAATAAAACCGCCAGCCCTGCAACATCTCTAGCGATAGGTACAGCAAAGGATGAGGATGAAGGGAAAGGACAATGAAGGTGTCTAACAGAGGAGCTGGCAAATTTTTTCTGTAAAGAATCGGAGTAAATATTTTAGGATTGCCAGGCACATAATCTCCATTTAACTACTCAACTCTGCCTTTACAGCACAAAAGCAGCCACAGATAATATGTACATGAATGAGTGGGATGTGCTCCAATAAAACTTTATTTATAGGCTCCAAAATTTGAATTTTAAATTATTTTCATGCCATAAGTCTTTTTCCCCCAGCCATTTTTTTTAAAAGATAGTGAGAAAAACCAGTCATCTAGTTTTTTGTTTTTCCAACAGTTATGTATGTGATGCTGGGGTTCGAACCTGGGTCTTTACATGTGCCTGGCAAGCATTGTACTGTTCAGCCACTGCTCCAGTCCCCTTTCCCAGCCTATGGCATTATGTGAAGCTGACGAAGCCAATCAAAAAAGCCCATATATTATATGATTCCATTTAGATAAAATGCCCAGAACTGGCAAATCTATAGAGAAAGAGTGAATTAATGGTTGCCTATGAGGGGCAGAGGGCATGGAGTTTCTGAGATGAAAATATTCTAAAAAGTGACAGATGACAGTTGTATAGCTGTAATTATACTAAAAACATTTAGTGGAATCTTTAAATGGGTGAATTGTGAGGCATGTGAGATGTGAGTTATATTGATAAAGTTTTTTTCAAAAAGCTCTAAAAAACATTCTTGGCTCACAGACCACACTGAAAACCAGCCTGGCAGATGGCGTCTGCGGCTGAAGTTTACCGATCCCTGTGGTAACATCTGAGTTTCTGCAGGTCAGTGGTGGTTTCTGGCTTTGACTCCATCTAATTCCTAGCCCAGTACCCCAATTTATTCCATATCCGTTACTCCACCTGGAGTAACCATTCCTCCTCCCCCATGCCACCAATCCTTTGATGCTATGGCCAAATGCCCCCTTTCCATGAAATCTCGCCTGACTCTCCCAAGCGTTTATCTGTCATTGCTTACTGAGCACTTGCTATGTACCGGACCTATGTCAAAAACGCTTTACCTTAATTATTCAACCTAACGCTATCTCACAACAACCCGATCCTATATTGCCCCATTTTACAGATGAGAAAACCGGAGATTCCCCAAGATCACCTAGCCCAAGGTCACTAGCTAGTGCGTGGCAGAGCTGGCATTCACACCTGGGGTCTGAGGCCTGAGCATGTATGTTTATGTTTTCTGACAGCACCTGGAGGACGGGCCCGTCATTCATCCAGACGGCGCCACCCAGCACCACCCAGCACCATCTAGGCAATGAATGAAGGGTCTCTGGTCGAGAAGAAGGAGTTGCAAAACCCGGGAAGGAGCGTGGCTTGTTCTCAGGGGGCCGAGCTTTCCGAGGCGCCCGGGGCCGCAGGAGCGGTTGTAAAGCGGCGGTTCGGGGCGCCGGCTGCACGTAGTGGCCTCAGGGTTCCTCCAGCAGGGCGAGGGCCGGGGACCCAGGAATGGAGACCTCCCTCTGCTCCCAGCGCGTGAAAAGAGAAACGGCGGAGAAGGGGCGCGGTGGTCAGGCTGGGCCGCGAGGCGGGGACTCGGAGGAGGCTGCCCGCCCGCCGGCTCCCAAGCCCGCAGGCCCCGCCGCGCCGCCTTCCGCCTCCGTAGCCGGCCGGGCCGAGCCGAGATACCTGAAGGGTTGACGTTGTCATTTCATCTCCTGGGTCGACCCCACACCCCGCGGCGCTGCTTGCGGCCTCGGTCCGACCCGCGAGGGCCGAGGTGCTGAGTCTGGCGCGGGGAGCCCGGCGGGTCGGCGCTGGGCGCGGGGAAGGTGATCGCTTTCAGCCGGAGCCTAGTCGGAGGGGAAGCGAGCCGCGCGGCCCAGAGCGGTCCGGCCCGAGCCGCGCGGCTGCCCCCATGCGGGCACGACCAGCACTGCAGGCACCGCTCCCGCTTTGGCCCGGCTGCAGAGGGGCGGGCGGGGGGCGTGACGAGATCCGGAGGAGGTGGGGCCTGGCGGGACCGGATGAGGGGCGGGTCCAGGGTAGAATCCGGAAGTCCGGGACCCCACTCGGATGATAGCACCTGTAGGGCGGTGTTACGCACACCGTAAGTCTCATTTCCCAAGGCTGTGGTTTCCTGAGTTTAATAGGGCATGATAATATCTACGCCGTGTGACTTTTAGGGGGAATGTGTGAGCTCGCTAATGTACTCAGAGCGAGCCACACACGTATTGGAGGTGCAGTCCCTGATAACTTTATGATGCCGGTGACTGTCTAAAGCCAGTTTTATTTTTAGTTAAAAAAAAAATAGCCCTACTTCTCTCCATCAGAAAGTGATTTTATTAAATCTCCGATTCTGCGGCTTTACCCAGGTGAGCTTGGGTCACTCACGTTTATTCAGTATTTAGTAGGGATCTACTAATTTGTGTAGCTACAGCAAGGATCACAACAGTTTTAAGGGAGCCTGCAGTCTGAGGAAGGTGATAAGCGTGCTGAGGCTGATGTGTAAAGGCCCGTTCCATGTACTGCGTGAACTTCTAAATAGGGCTCAGGGAAGGCTCCTGTTTAAGTGGAAGTCTGAGGGATGAGTGAAAGTGCATTCATTCTAGGTTGATGAAAAGCCTATACAAAAGCTGGAAAGTGGAAGATTCCAATGGCTAGAGAGGAAAGTCAAGGTGGAGGGTGAAAAGTTATTGGGGTGCCGGTGGACCAGGGCACCAAGGACACTGGCTGGAGTAATACCCGTTTGGGGTTGTAACTTAACAAAAATGAGAAAATATTTTTAAATAAGTTTTTGTGTTTCTTCAGTTTTTTTTTTACTTAATAACTCTAGTCCTTGCATAGAAAAGAGATTGCAGGAATGGAATGGCTGTTGCAGCGTGGAGCTGCTATAGTTCAGAAGAGAGGGAGGGAAGCTATAGAGAGAAGCATACAGAATGACAGGTTTTGGAAAACAAATAAATCCTAAAAGCTTGGAAATGAGTTGGATGTGGGGTATGAGGAGGAGCAGGAGAGGAAATGATGACTTCTGGCTTCAGCACCTGGAATGCTAGTGCTACTGAGGTGGGGAATGCTGGAAAAATATAGATTTGGGTGTCAGAAAGTGAGGAAGATCATGAATTTGAGGTGCCTTAGAAATGTTTCTTTGAAAACATTGTCAGTTGGATATAAACATCTGGAGCTCAAAAGACAGATGAGGGCTGGGACCTCACATCTGTAGTCATCTGGGTATAGGTGGGAATGAAAGCTGTGAGAGCTTCCTAGAGGGCATGGAACAGGACAAAGAGAGCCTAGGACAGAGCTTCAAGGTTTGTTGACCAAGCAGAGACCCTGAGCCTACAAAAGCAGCTCAGAAAGACAGCTGGAGGTGAGACAGCCAGAGAGCCCTGAAGGAAGGAAGGAGAGTCTCAAGGGGCAGAGGACGTATTCATGAGAGGGGCCAACAGTACCTAAAGTAACGAAGGCAGACAGTGATGTGCAGTCAAGATGAGGTAATGGGATGAGGAGGTAGCTGGGGAGAGGGGAGTGGAAGGCAGTGGCCTTAGTGGTTGGGTTATTAGTTACTTTGAACAAATATATTTAGAATAATGAAAGTTTACTCACTGAGAAGAGATTGACAAACATGGAAGGGGGAAGTTAGAATCCTAGTGTATCTCAAGTATTAGTGTGAACCCAGTTTCTAAATATGTGCTGTAAAAGCAGATAGATATATTTGTGTACAAACCCATGCACATTTTCCTTTCTCAGCAACAAGCATACCAAGCACCCAGATCTTGGTTTCTTTTTATCACCTACACTAGAAAGCCTTAGGGCTCCACCAAAGAATGACCAAGTGGAAAATACAACACAAACTTTTGTTGTGTCAAAAGTTAAAAAAAAAATTGATGGGAACATATCAAAAGGACATAATAGTCAGTTTCAAGGAGCTCCCACTGGTCAAATCAAGGATAATGTACACATCAAAATGAGCTTTGGATGAGACTTTGAGGACAGCATGGCCTCTTTCACGGTATTCCTACCAATTACGCAAGACCCCATCTGGTTTTTTTTTTTTTTGCTTATATTTATGTTTTATTTTTATTTTTTTCACATTTATTAGAAGTATATAGCGATACAGGATACAGATGAGGGGGAAACATTGTCAAAACAGTAGCAATCAATGTGTATAAACTTTGTTATCCAGGGGTAATGCCAACGCATAGATAAACTACTATGGGTTTCATCCGTTGCAGTTTCCCCCAGAAGCCCCATCTGGTCTTGAGGCAATACTGGATGGAGTCAAGTGTAGGATTATCCTGCAGAATACAAGACTTGTGTTCTTTGAGATGCTCAGGCACTTGAGAATTAGGACAAGGCTGAAGATATTGATGAGACATGACCACCAAAAGAAGCACGTTGTACTGGGTAGGATCCTGGACCAGAAAGGAAAAGGAGGCACTGTTTGTGATTGGCATCTGAATGGGATCTGTAGTGTGGGTGGTAGCGTTGTACCAGTGTTGATTTCCTGATTAGGAGGGCTGGATAGTGGCAATGTAGGGAGGGTTCCCTGTGTTTGGGAGATACACAATACACAATTTAAGGATGATAAGATCATCATGTAAGGAAAAGACATGACAGTGAAATGGAACAAGTATGAAAAATGTTAACTGGGAAATTTCAGTGAAGGAGATAGAGAAGTTGTTTGTACTGGTTTTGAAATTTTCCTGTAGGTTTGAAACTATTTCACTATTTTAAAAAATGAAAAAATACAAGTCTAAAAGCAATTTTTTATTTACAGTATAAAGGTTACAAAGATATATATATTTATGTATATGTATATATATAATAGCTTTAAGTTACAAATTTTCATTGTAATGTACAATGCTATATGTTGATGTGCAACTCCAGGGCAAGTGTTGTCTATGCATCTATATTTATAGAGTATACATAAAGCTTTTTTTTTTTTTAATTAACACAAATACTGCCCTGTCTTATGCCATGGGTTTTTGATTTGGTATCCAGAAGATTCAAGACTTAAATTTTAAACAAGACTTCAAAAGAAGTCTTAAGTACAGAATTTCTAAAAAGAAGAAAAAAACAGAATATCAATTGAAATTCTCTGTAGAAGCATTATTCTCACTTTCTAAGTCTTTATACTTAATGAAAATGAAAGTAGTGTGGGACAGAATACACACAAGTGGATACTATCAGAGTTTGAAGATATTAACTATAATGGTAGTGGTTTTCAAAATTAACTTTTTTTTTTTTTTTTGTACTGGGGATTGGACCCAGGGGTACTTTACGACTGAGCTATTTCCCCAGCCCATTTTTATTTTTAATTTTGTGTCAGGATCTTGCTAAATTGCTTAGGTTGGCCTTGACTTTGTGATCCTCCTGCCTCAGCCTTCTGAGTTGCTGGGATTATAGGCATGTGCCACATTATCTTCTGAAAGACTTCAGATCTGGTACCGAAAAGAAAACAGATTCCTTGGGCATCAAGATCTTCTAATGCGGGGCTGGAGCGGTGGCTCAGCAGTTTCGGTGCTTGCCTGGCAAGCACGAGGACCCAGGTTCAAACCCCAGCACCACGTACACAACTAAGTGTTGGAACAACTAAGGCCATGTGAAAAACTAAATAAAGTTGTTTCTTTCTTTCTGTTTCTCTCACTGTCCCTCTCTCTTAAAAAAAAAAAAAGATCTTCTAATGCTGAACTCATCCAACAGACTGTAAACATAACATTGACATTCTGTGTTGGAGAAAGAAATTCTGAACCCAGTTCTTATAAGGACAGATTTGCTACAGGTAAGATCATGGAGACTGGTGATTGTGAAAACCTGAAATTTCATTTAAACAATTTCTTCTTCCCCAAATTCTACTAATTCACAATACAGAGGTAAAAAGACAAATGACACCCACTCCAACAGAACTGATAGAAGGAAAAAAGCATTCTATCCAACCCAGGATAGAATTCATCTTCCAACCCAGGAGGAATAGACATTTACACAATACTTATGTGCTGGTTTCAAAAAAGGACAATCATTAGCATCTGACTGTCAAAGGGCAGGTTTAAAGACAGGACCAAAATCCTGAAGACATGACCTAATTTCTGTGCAACTCCAGGACACTTCAGAACCAAGGGAAAGGAGTTCCTGTACCATTCTCTCACAGATAGCTCAGGTACTTTCTGGGCATGACTAAAAATGCTGCCTAGAAACCTGACCCTAGAGATCAATGGAAGGCAAAATGGATAGAAAGGAACTGTTACTGTATGAAAATTAGGCAAAGTTCAATCAACCTCTTTTATTTTCTTCATGTACCCTTTTCACTGAGTTTGAATGCCAGAGTGTTCTAGAACATTTTGCTAAGTTTCAAATATCTTCAATTCAATGGGTTAATCTATCATAAGGATGGGACTTTCCAGCAAATGAGATGCTGAAATGGTATAAGTATGAAAATGAATGCATCAGCAAAATTTAGAAATAAGTGTTGAAGAAATAAACATTCAGTTTTGTAGTTTACAGTTAAGCATTTAAAAAAAACTTTCCGAAATCAGCAATAAAGTTTTTTGTTATGATTTATCTTACTGAGGATACTGTACACTATTCTCTTTCCCAAATTAAAACCTAATTTTATAAAATTATGCGTGAAGACCAACCTACTGCAACACTGAATGGATCAAAGCTGGAGCATCCCTTCAAATGTCTTCCAGTTTGCCAGAACCGGATAAGCAGAGTTGTCGCTCTACTGCAGTAAAAATATTAAGTGGTTAATCACTTAACAACTGATTGATAAAGAGATGGCATAGAGTGATTGAAGGAAGGAAATTTCTTTTGGACCCTTCAGAATGCTTGGTGCAGAACTATACATTAAAAAATGCTTGTCAGATGAAAGAATATATGAATAATATGTTATTATTATTTGCAGTTTCAAACTTTCTTCAAGTTCCTGAAGAACCTTTTGTGTATTTATTTGTAAGAGACATCTATCACTCTGGAAGAAGTAATAGAACAATGATTCCAAAGGTATATATGTGACTGGGATAAAAAGAGACTCGAGCTGAGTTGGGGGCACAAACCTGTAATCCTAGCAACTTGGGTGGCTGAAGCAGGAGGATCACGTTTGAAGCCATCCTTAGCAATTTAGTGAGTCCCTAAAAGACTTAGCAAAACCCTGTCTCAAAATTTAAAAAATAAATTAAAATGGGCTGGGGATGTAGCTCAGTGGTAAAGTATCCCTGAGTTCAATCCCTACTACCCCTTTCCCAAAAAAAACAGGGACTCAAAAACAATAGTGTTACTTCAATGGTCATAAAGATGAGACTACTGCAAACTAAGAAAGGGACTTAGAGGACTCAGAATTTAGAAAACTAACCAGGATTCCCAATCTTACAATATAAGGAAGTATCATTTCTGTACTGTATGTTTTTAGTTTTAACAATTTTATTTCATTTATTATTATTTTTGGTACTGGGGATGGAACTCAGGGGTGCTCTACCATTAAGCTACATCTCTAGCCCTTTTTAAATTTTTATTTTAAGACAGGGTCTCACTAACCAATCTATTCAATTTCAACTCAAGAATTACAGTTCATATGGTAGATTTCTGTTGAATGTAATCAAATGGTCACTGGAGGAGCACATGAAATAATTTGCAAAAGGCATGTTTATTATACGTTATGTTAAATGTGTATTCACATCTAAAACTAGAATATGCTTTGGTTTAGCTACCTAAAATAGGAAGGGAAAAACAGAGGTGGTGAGAGATTAAGCTCAAGTTTATATTTTGAAGGGCTGAGGGTGTAGCTCAGGGGCAGAGCTCACACTTACTATACTCAAGGCACTGGATTCAATCCCCAGCACCAGAACAACAGCCAACTTATTAAATACCTAGCTGGGAATGGTGGTGCGAATCAAACAAATACAAAAAGGGTTGGGGATATAGTTCAGTGTTGATAGTGCCCTTGGGTCTAATCCTTAGTACCATGGGAAAAAAAATATCTTGCAAGACAATACCTAACAACCATTCTTCTACTTGGCAATTTAGCCTCTGTCAAAAAGAGATAAGAAAAGAGATGTGCTCTATGTGCCTATTTATTGTACCTTACCCTTACCTTGAAATTCTATCCTTTTTAAGAAAATAAAGGAGAGAGAGAGAGAAGGCGGGGACAGTGAGAGTGGGACACTTCATTATGTACATGGTGCTGGGGTTTGAACCTGCATCCTTGTGCATGCCAGGCAAGCACCATAGCCACTGAGCCACCACTCCAGCCCTGAAATTCTGTCCTTTAATAGGAAACATATATCACTGATCTACCAGATGTTTTTGGTTTTTTAAGAAAAGGGTTAAGCAGTAAAATAAATTCCATTTAACATCATTACAGCATAGGAATAATGGTATAACTAAAATACACATAATCCTGACATAGACAATAATGACTTTATAGAATTATCATTACAAATTTATTAAATGTCTATGTACTCAACACAGTGAGAGAAAGCTGCAAAACAGGAGGGAGGGAAGACTGCTGCTATCAGCCTTTATTTTTATTGGTATCAGGGATTGAACCCAACCGCTTTTAACCACTGAGCCACATCCCCAGTCCTTTTTATTTTATTTTTTTAATTTTGAGACAGAGTCTTGCTAAGTTTCTCAGGGCCTCACTAGGTTGCTGAGGCTGGCTTTGAACTTTGTAAAGTCTCTGACTTTACAGGTGTGTCCCACTAGTGCCCAGCTGTTATCAGCTTTTAAAGGCAGTATGTGGAAACACAAAATTATTCTAGATTATGAAACAATTAAAATAAGGGCACAGAGAGAGAATGGTGGGAGACGGCAGATTTCTCTCCTTTTTAGTTAAGCAGGGACAGGGAGAAAAGACAAATAACAAATGAAATTTCCAAACTCAAAAGTACAATATAAAACCAACTGGCACATAATATTATACCTGATAGAGATACATAAAAAGAAAGAATATGACCACAGTCACACTGAACTTGAAGTTTAGGCAGAGTCCCAAATTTAAATGTCTCTTTTTATTACATAGATATTAAGATCTGACCCAAGCAATCTGCTTTGAGACCAGAGATCTGACATTTTACTTCTTCATTAGGTATGAAAAAAGACAACTTTGGTTATCTAACCAGCCATTTCATTCATGGCATCTATAGCCAATGGCAGCCATATAGAAATGTATGCTGGATATTTGGACAGTTTAAATATTATGTACAATCAATAGCTTATAACCAGTGAAAACAAGAACATAGTTTAAAGTAAGTGTCCAAGATAACATACAAAAAAGCAGAGAAAGTGCTTGGAGCCTACAGGTCTTCCCTGAAAGTTTCAAAAATGTTTAACTCTCTTGTAGGTAGGGTTTTTAATATAATTTGCATAGCAGCTTAGTGGGTAATTTGCATAAAAAACATGGACAGATTGTTCCATGGTTTTGAAAACAAATATATCCACATGCACATAAATTAAACAAGAAGACCTACTGTTTCTCATAAAATTAAAAAAAACCCATCATAATCTTTTCTCACACTTTTGTACATCAAAATCATTTACAGTGGAAATTGCTTCCGGGAGAAACAATCTTGTCCAGATTTCACATAGCCTAAATTTTTATTTAAAGAATAAATTTTGGTTTATCAGCTAAGTACACTTAATCAGCTGAAGAAAAGCTTTGTTACCATTCTGCTTAGGGGGATAAATTAGGAAAACAATCAGTTAACAATGTTAGCCATCTGTTGAATAGAGCTTTTTTACTAAAGAATTCAGTCTCTCCTGCCATACAATAATTTTTAGTAACAAAGTCTGTGAGCATTTCAGATTATAAAAACACACACTCACTATCAGACTTTTCCTAGTCTAAAAATTACTAAACATGGCTTTAATATAGGTGAATGGAATTTAAAGTAATACTTTTGATTTCCTGTTCATGGCCCAATATTTAACCGGAACCTCTACTTAGGTAGGTAAGTTTATAGTCACAACTATCTAATAAACATAAATGTATAAATGTATATACATACATTTAGTATTTCTTCATATAAAATATCAGATACTAATTTCCAGGTAAGGCCTGTTTATCACTTCAGGAAAGGATTTAACCTTTTCAAAGAGAAAAACAGAGTCTTTTATTATATTTATTTTGTTCCCTTCCTTTTTACGGAAAGAAAGATGTTTTAGGGAAAGAGAAGGAAGACTTTTTATACACAAACTGGCTGCTTATAGCCATCTGTGTGGAATGTGGAAAAGAAGCCCAAGTCCTAGGTCTTGGGGGAACAGGAAATGGTTCACGTGAACGGTGGAGTCGGGTCACACCAGTCTGCAGTTTCCTTTCCTACACACAGGAAGCCTCAACATCCTCAATAATTTTCTTGATTCAAAATGAAAAAAGAAATGAACATTTTTTTCTGGTTCTATAAAGAGGTGGAATATAAAAATGCCCATTTTTAGTTATTTGAAAATAATTTGCCATATTTTGGCATCTAAATACAAAATATGTATACATCAAGGTATCTTATCATAAAAATATGATTTGAAATTTCCACAAACATGCTTAATTGAAACAACCTTCACTGATCATGACAAAGCATGTAAAACAAATAGTTTAGGGCTCTTGCTCTTGGGACTGTTAGTGGACAAAAGATCACCTATGTTTTCTTTTCATATCAAACACAAAAGATTATTAAAAACCCTGCGAGCCTCAGTGCTATCTATACATGACAGTTTATCTTTATATATACATATTTTTTCTTTTTACAGTACTAGGGATTGAACCCAGGGGTGCTTTATCACTGAGCTACATCCCCAGTCCTATTTATTTATTATTTTAAGACATGGTCTCATCAAGTTGCTGATGCTGTCCTTCAACTCAAGATCCTCCTGCCTCAACCTCCCAAGTCACTGGGATTACAGGTATGTGCTACTGCACCTGATCCAATGTGACAGTTTAAACTTGAGTAGAATGAGCTGAAATGCACAATGTCCTCTCCTGTCCACATTTTAATCACACCGATTTTTTAAAGATATTCTTCATATTAGTAATGAGAAGGGTGGCTTAGAAATTTCCCTACAAATATCAGTGGCTTAGCCTTTCAAATTAACACAGAAAACTTCAAAATGGCTTTGCTGCTAACATCTGTGAATGTATCATTCAATTTCTCACTTTATAGTGAGTGTCCAAGCTCTTGCCTGAGGTTATTATTTGTTGAACTTTTGTTTCTAGAAATCAGAGCTGGACTTTCAAAATGCCCCCCCCCATTACAAATACATCTCAGATGCAACCATCTTAGGTTTCTGAATTTTCAAAACAAAAAGCTCTTGGGCTGGTCTTATAATCCCTATTACTCCAAAGGCTGAGACAGGAAGATCACAAGTTTGATTCCAGCCTGGGCGGCTTAGTGAGATCCTGTCTCAAAACAAAAAGGGCTGGGGATGTATCTCAGTGTTTGAGTGACCCTGGGTGCAATACCTAGTACCACAGTGTGTTTTGTGGGGAGTTCTCATCTAGATTTTAATTTCCAGTTTTAAGTGGATCAAATCAATCATTTCTGATCAAATCAAACACTTACTTGAAGCTGGAGGCAGGGCAGGCATCTCTCCCAAAGTTCTAAATACTGTTAATCTCGCTGCACAGAGTAGTAAGGGTTAACTAACTTATAAACAGGCAGAGGGAGGGCTGTGGGGTTACAGCATCTGTTCTCATGTGGCCCACATGTCAGTCAGTGTGCATTCAAACAAATTAATTCAAGTTTTGCACGAAAAGTTGTGTTTCTTTCCTTTCTTCTCACCACCTCACTTGGAGTGCCACCCTCCTTCACCCTCTGTAGTGCTCATGTTCCCATGTGGCACTCTTGATAAATCTAGAAAATAAGAACTATTCCTAGACCATTGCTCAGAGACCATAGAGCACATCTAAGTCAAGGCTCCCTCTTCTTTCAGATCCAGGGACTGTGCTAATACTGACATTTTACATAGATATTATACTATTTTAAATGTTTTCAGAGATATATACCTCCTTCAAAATTAGGGAAAATAAGCTGAGTCTGATTCTTCAAGACAAAATCAGGAGTCTTGCTGCTACTGTGTCCTATGATGACACCTGGCAATGCTCAATAAAACAGGTAACTGTGTCATGTTCTCATTACCCTGACCTCCACAGGATGTGTTATGAAGCCAACAAGTTGGCAGCAGCTTGTCTGTACCACTCTGCTGCCACAGAAGAGGGCTAGTGCCAGCGCCAGGATCCTGCATGCTAGAACTCACACAGTTCAAAGCACCTTGACAACTGGCTTCACCAAAAAAAGACTACTCTTTAAACAAGCTAGTTCTTTTGGATTTATTTCCTCAAAGAAATCAGCCCACCAGAAAAGATACCATTAAGAAAGCCCACCTCAAAGACTACTTCATGAAACTAGGATAGATGATATCCCTGGAATGGCAGTGACATCTCATTATTCAAATAGTGACTCAGAGTGCTCTAACAACCCTAACCAAAGGCACATGTGGTAAGCAATAAAAGATGGCTTAGCTTAAAATGAGAATTTTCTTTTAAAATAAATCTTGTAACACCCCCTGGCTTCTACTAAAAATAAAGTCAGAATAACCTAAAACATGCAAAACTTTTCCCAAAGAATTAATATCCAACTTGCTTTTCAACTAGGTCACCATCAGAAAGGGAGTAGAAGGCAAAACTAATCAAATCTGCAAGTTCTGAGTTCTAAAATTAGCACGAGTGGCAAAGCCAGCGATAAGGTGGGTAGTGACGGGCAGGGGAAACGTAGCAAGAGCCAGCACAGATGGATGAACTCTTTGGTGATGCAACTCAGAGATTTCCTAAGCTGGAAAGAGCAGGCAAAGACACTACACGCAGCAAAGCATCCACCGATGTGGAACGACCAAGAAGCAACAGTTGCTTTACACAGGACCTGGGATGGGACAACCATCCTAAATAAGACATCAAGGCTAAGCCTAAAACAAATCCTACAGGAAGAGAAAGAAAAGAAAATAGCTCTTGTTGTTTCATTATGTCCAGAAAGAACAACAAAGAGTCACCCTTTTTTAAAGAGGAAAAACAAACCTAATTACTTATAAATCAAATTATAAAATGAGATGACAATAGCTTCATTTTGGAGCTTATTAGAGTCTTTGAATTTCTGGCCAAAGTAGGCTCTTCTTTAAACCCGGTTATGCTTCAGCAGTGATGTGCAGGTCCTTGGGAAGGCACTGTGCTGGAGGAGAGAGAGCAAAGAGCTTTCTTTTTGTGCTTTTTTTTTTGAGGCGGACATACTTCTTGTGATAGTCAAGGTTCTTTTTCTGACTTTTTTGCTACTCATACAAGCAGTCCCATGCGAGTGACTTTGGCCGACAAGAATGTGTGCAACACAAAAACAATCGGCTTTGGACAAGAGTGCAGGTCCACTGTCTGTGGAGAAAGAATATTTAGTTGTCACTAATATATACATATACTTTAATAGAAAAAGATGCCAAATAAATAAATTTAGATGTGATATTCTACCCCTCCCCCAGCACTGGAGATTAAATTCAGGGGAGGTGCTTTGCCATTGAACTACATCCCCAGCCCCCCTCCACCCTTTTTAAGACAGAGAGACAGAGAGAGAAAGAAACAATTTTTATTTAGTTTTTCATGTGGCTTTCATTGCTCTGAGACTTTGCTGTGTACGTACGTGGTATTGGGATTTGAACTTGCATCCTCTCAAATGCTGGGCAAGTGCTGTAACTGCTGAGCCACCTGCTCCAGCGCCCCCCAGGCCTTTTTTAAAATTTTATTTTGAGGATAGGATAGGATAAATTGCCATGGGTAGCCTTGGACTTGCAATCTTCCTGCCTTAGCCTCCTGAGTTACTGTGCTGTGATTACATGTGTGTACCACTGCTCCCCATGTAATGTTCTAGTTTTTAAACAGAACTTGGAAGGGCTAGGATATAGCTCAGCAATAGAGCACATATTTGGTATGTGTGTGCACAAGTGCACACATGCACTTGTGCACACACACACACAAAATGAAAGGAACTTAAAGAATGTGCCGGAGTTATAGAAACTCTTGGGAACTTAAAGTAACAAACAAAAATGTATTATGAAAAAAAGTTATTCCCTCTAGCAATGGGGATTAAACTGAAGATTGTTCTACCACTGAGCTACATCCCCAGTTCTTTTTACTTTTATTTTGAGGCAGGGTATTGCTAAATTGCCCAGGCTGGCTTTGAATTTGCAATTCTTCTGCTTCAGGCTCCTGAGCAGCTGGGATTATAGGACTGAGCCAACTTGTCTGTTTTTTTGTTATTGTTGTTTGTTTGTTTCAGTTTTAGTTTTTAAAGTGCTGGGGCTTGGGCTGGAGCGGTAGTTCAGCGGTTATGGTGCTTGCCTGATATGCATCAGGATGTGGGTTCAAACCCCAGCACCACATACACAACAAAGTGTCGGAGCAATGAAAACCAGATGAAAAACTAAACAAAATTGATTCTTTTGTTCATTCTCTCTCTCTGCACTGTCCCTCTCTCTTTAAAAAAACAAACAAACAAACAAAAATAAGATATACACAACTAAGTGTTGGAGAAACAAAGGCCAGATGAAAAAAATAAATAAAATTGATTCTCTCTTTAAAAAAATTAAAAATAGGGCTGGAGTGGTAGCTTGGCGGTTATGGCGCTTGCCTGGCACGCACAAGTATGCAAGTTCAAACCCCAGCACCACATACACAGCAGAGTCTCTGAGCAATGAAAGCCATGTGAAAAAACTAAATAAAAAATTGATTCTGTCTTTCTCTCTCTCTCTCTCACTGTCCCTCTCTGGTTAAAAAAATAAAATAAAAAATAAGGGCTGGGCATAGTGGTAAAAACCTTTAATCTCAGTGACATGAGAGGCTAAGGCAGGAGGACTGCAAGTTCAAGATCAGCCTTAACAACTAAGAGAGGTCCTAAGCAATTTAGTGAGACCCTGTCTCAAAATAAAAAGGACAGGGAATGTAGCTCAGTGTTAAAGGACCTCTGGGTTCAAGCTTCAGTACACAAGAAAAAAAGTGCTGGGGTTTGAACTCAGGGCCTTGTGCATGCTAAGCACATGCTCTATCATTAAGCTATGGTCTTGGGTTCATCATTTAAATTTCCAGCCATAGTTTTGCATTTGGAAGTAGAACTACATTATCTTTAGGATCTCTTAGTTTTAAAATTTCAAGATTCAATGTTTCCAAATTCACAACATGAAATCTTGGACATAAGATTTCATGTATAAGACTTATTAAACTACTAGCTCAACATTGATCACTGAAAAGGCATCACTCTACTCTTTCATCATAATTTATAATTTCTGGAGTATGCCTGACATATCTTTCTAGTCTAAGAGGAATCATGACTCTCTGTTGATATTTTCTTTCAAGGACAAGGAGGTCCAGAAATGATAGTTGCATGGAAAAGTTTCTTTTTTCCTGATCAGCAGGGTTCTATAGCAACTGAGTCACTTTATTAGTCAATTCTTGGGCTGGGGATGTAGCTCAGTGGCACAGTGCTTACCTAGCACGCATGAGGCCCTGGATTTGATTCCAGCATCACACACACAAATAAAAATGGTATTTCTCAGCTCTTATCCCAATAAACTGCCAATTACAGCAATAGGTAGAATTTACTTATTAAAATTTGCCAGCATTAGTATTCTACACCTTATTTATAATAAATAATTTCTTTTTTTTTTTTTAAAGAGGGACAGTGAGAGAGAAAGAGAAAATCAATTTTATTTAGTTTTTCATGTGACTTTGGTTGCTCCAACACTTCATTGTGTACGTGGTGCTGGGGTTCAGACTCACATACTTGCACATGCCAGGCAAGCGCTGCAACCACTGAGCCACCGCTCCAGCCCCAAGACCTGTTTTTTAAAAGGGCTATTTTCTTTTTTTATTTTTTCAGGGCTGAGGATGGAACTTGGGGCCTTGCGCATGCTAGGCAAGCGCTCTGCCAATGAGCTAAATCCCCACAGCATTTTCTTTTTAACATTTTAACAAAACTTAAAAAAATTAAGAATAATTTCCTGGCTCCAAATAGAATGTAAGGCCCTAATTTTCTGTATGAGACAAGAATCACTGATAAAGAAAGAGAAAACCTATTAGTATAAACATGTTTTTCAGCAACACTCTTACCAGTTCTCCCTCAGGACCACCAAAATCCAGATAAAGATTTCTGATGCCATCATCAGCAGACATTTTCAGTCGCTCAAATGGGTAGCGGTACAATATGGTACTCGAGCCTCCATTTTCCCTGGAGATAGTGAACCCATTTTCATAGTGGACAATGAATCTTACCTCTTGGCCATTTAATGTGCAGCCTAAGACAAGGAAAAAATATATTTATATATATATTAGAAAAGTTTCTATTTTAGTTATCAAGTGGAAAAGAATTCTTCTGTCTTCAAAAAAGGAAAAAAATAAACTTTTTTTTTCTTTATTTTTTGGTACTGGGGATTAAATTCAGGGGTGCTTTACCATTGGACTATATTCCCAGCCCTTTTTTTAAATTTTGAGACAAGATCTCACTAAGTTGCCCCTGTTGGCCTCACATTTGCAAACTGTGATTCTACTACCTTGACCTGAGATTACAGAAGTGGACCCCTGAACCTGGTCAAGAATCTTTTCTTGAGAATGTATGATATCTAACCTAAAACTACATATCAACTGAATATCAATTGGATACTTCTACTGGTAAGCTTTTGTAAACTGTGTAGGTATGTGCAGTTCTGAAGAAGAGGTAGGCATGGTGATGTATGCCAGCAATCTCAGTGATTTGAGAGCCTGAGGCAGGAAGATTGCAAATTCAAGGCCAGCCTCACCTACTTAGAAAGGCCCTAAGCAATTCAGTGAGATCCTGTCTCAAAATTTTTAAATTTTGGGTATGTAGCTCAGTGGTAAAGCACCCCTGGGTTCAATTCCCAGTACCAAAAATAAATAAATAAATAAAGAGGCACAGTTCCTGCTCTCAGGCACTGCATAAAAACAAAGGCATGAACATGAAATCCCTAACTGTGTAAGGTAGAATGTACTAATGTGACTAAACACCAAACTAAGCAAGTCCAAAGTCAAGGAAAGGTTTACTGGAAGACATGGGTCCTACAGAACAGATACAACTGGATGGGCAGAGAGGATTAGGAAGGATTCAATTAAACAAGAAAGACAGAGCAAAGGCAGAGATGCCTTTTAGGAGCAGTACCATGGTTCATTTGGTATTTAGGAGGTGATGTTTATCAAAGGAAAAAGTTATGTTGTCCTTTCAAAGCTAAAACTCAAAGATTACATCTAAATTGATAGGATACAAAAAACTGTTATTGTCAAAACTGGCAAATACCTGTCAAAACTGCTGAAGTCTGTTTGGTGAATAACTTTGAGAAGAGATTATTAGTGCAGGGCCTCAAGCGCAAGACTCTGAGACTTGGGAATTGGCACAGCTTAAACTGAACTTAAAAGCATCTAAGGATCTATGTTTGATCTTAAACCAGAAAGGATAGCTCCTGAACAAGCAAGTCATCATAAAAGTCCAAAGTATTCTTTCACTGGATATGCAAAACAATTCTGTGAGTCAAGGCCGCTGGTGTTTAGGAAACAGGGAGAAAGAAGAACAGATAAACACTGAAGGTGTCCCTCTCAGCACTACTCAAAGAAAAGTTTTAGACAACAGACTTTGAATATTAGTTATCCTCAGAAAAGGAACCTGGGAGTCAGGGGTTAAATCTGGAAAAAATTAACCACCTGGAGAAAGAATCCAGTGTACTAATCTTTAAATGAACGGATGAGGGGTTTGGAGGAAGAGCTGGACCCCACTCAAGGCAATTAGGATATTGTTTTATTAACATCCCTAAAGCTACAGGACAGTCAAGCATATGGAGGACTAAACAGAAGAGAGGACCAGTTTTACTCTAGAAAAGAAAGCTCAAAGAAAAAGGATCGCCCACGTCCTTGCAGTTCTGGCTGGAGAAAGTGCAGTGTGGGCATGGAGTCAGATCAGGTGATCACAGCCAGGGAGGGTAAATCACTAACTTCTCAAGGTTGTTGTACAAGAGATTTCTTACATGTTCTCTTTTGAATTGTTTCCCCTCAGGAAGGAAAGGAAAGCAAATGTGAGCATGTATGTTTGTGTTACTTTAAAATCTTATTTATTACTTCAACTTTGAAAAGGAAAAGTAAAGATTATACTGAATATGTGTAGGTCTAGATACTGAGTTTTAGTTACATATATATTTTTAGAGAGAGTGAAAGAGTGAAAGAATCAATCTTTTAATTTATTTTTTCATCTGGCCTTTGTTTCTCTGACATTTAATTGTGTATGTGGTGCTAGGGTTCAAACTGGGTCCTCATGGATGCCTGGCAAGCGCTCCAACTGCTGAGCCACCACTCACCACTCCAGCCTGTTTTAAAACTTTTTTTTTTAAGAGAGAGAGAGAGAGAGAGAGTTGATTTTATTTAGCTTTTCACATGGCTGTTGTTGTTCCAACATTTCATTATGTATGTGGTGTTGGGGTTCAAACCCACGTCCTCACAGATGCCAGGCAAGCGCCTTAACCGCTGAGCCACCACTCCAGCCCCAGCCCCAGTTTTAAAACTTTTAATTGGGTTTGGAGCAGTGGCTCAGTGGTTGCAGTGCTTGCCTGTCATGTGCAAGGGTGCAGGTTTGAACCCTACCACCACATACCCAATGAAGTATCAGAACAGCGAGGGCAACATGAAAAACTAAATAAACTTGATTCTCTGTCTGTCTCTCAGTGTCCCGCTCTATCTTTAAAAAATAAAAAAAAAAAAACCCTTTTGATACCAAATACCTTTTTTCATTGGTGCATACTGATGACATGGAAAAGTGGGTTTCACTGTGGATACCAGCTACTTTTGAAGGAAGAGAATGGACTGATCATAAAAATGTTGTCCTCATAAAATTATTCTCCCTAAATTATAGATCAAACAGTTGAGGCAATGGTGATAATAAACTTTGAGGGCTTCAAATCTACATCTTCAATTCTTCTTTGAGAGTCATCTCATTGCTAATACCTACTTCAATGCCTATCTGCAAGCTAGGGTAGAGGGTCAGGGACAAGGTGCTGATCAGGCATGGAGTGACAGAAAGTGGAAGAGAAAGGCCTAATGTGTGGATGAACCACATAAATCCAGGCGTCATTCATCCAAGACCAATCATTTTAAACAAAGCTCTCCAAAGGTATTTCCCCAAAGCATGAATAATTGCACTTCAAAATTTTCTAACTTCACCTTGAAAGTTTCAGTTATTAAGCTAATTTCCAAATAATGGTTTTATTGCGATGCAATTCACATATCATACAACCAGTTCACCATTGGAAATGTACAACTCAATAGTTGTTAATATATTCAGAATTATAAATATTAATTTCTTTATTTTTTAGGGCTGAGGACCAAACTCAGGGCCTTGTGCGTGCTAGGCAAGCACTCTGCCACTGAGCTAAATCCCCAACCCCTCATTTCTTTTTTTTTTTTTTGTAAGAGAGAGGGACAGTAGAGAGAGAGAGAGAAAATCAACTTTATTTGGTTTTTCATGTAGCCTTTGTTGCTCCGAGACCTTATTGTGTATGTGGTGCTAGGGTTTGAACTCACGAACTTGTGCATGCCAGGCAAGTGCAGTAACCACAGAGTCACCGTTTCAGCCCCATTTCTTTTTAATTAACGAATATTTTTGACATGCCTATAACATATTAATTTTTTTTTCCTTTTGGTATTGGGAACTGAACCCAGGAGTGCTTTACCACTGAACTAACTCCAGAGCTCTTTAATTTTTTTTTTCAGGGCTAAGGACCGAACTCAGGGCCTTTGCGTGTGCTAGGCAAGCACACTACCACTGAGCTAAATCCCCAAACTCTGCCTTTTAATTTTTTTAAACTTGAGACATGGTCTTGTTAAGTTGCTGAGCCTGGCATTGACCTTGCAATCCTGGCAAGTTGCAATCCTGAGATTACACGTGTGTGCCACCTTGCCTGGTCATAATGGTTTTCATCTAATCCAGAGCAGTGGCTCCCAATCCTAGTTGGACATTAAAATAATCTGTGACACTTTTAATTACCTAGCCAAATGAATTAGCATCTATGGAGGCAGACCTTGGTCACTGATATTTAAAAGCTCTCTGGGCATTTCCATGGTACAATCAGGGCTACAGACTGCTGATACAGAGCATTAACACTTGATTTTAGTTATAATTGCTAAAGACTGTGCTAATCTTTTTTGTTTATCTGGTTTTGGGGATTAAACCCATGGGCCTCTGCCACTAGACTACATTCTTGGCCCTTTTAATTTTTCATTTTGAGACAGTCTCACTAAGTTACCAAGGGTATGTTCGAATGTGGGATCCTCCTACCTCAGGCTTTTTGTTGCTGGGATGACAGGCATGTACCATTGTGCCCAGTTCATATTTATATTTTTTTCTCTTATTATCAAACATAACACTTGTTAAATATTAAAATACTTACTAAATACTTGCTGATCTAAAGAAGTAAGAGAGACTGACACCGTTCGTCCATTAGGTATTTAATTTGGTCATAAGAGCCAGTCATCATGAGTGGGAAATGCACAGTTAAAGTACTGGTTATGGGGGGCTAGACCGATGGCCCAGTGATTACAGTGCTTGCCTGGCATGTGTGAGGATGCAGTTCAAACCCTAGCACCACTTACACAATGAAGTGTCCAGGAACGAAAGTCACATGAAAAACTAAATAAAACTGATTCTCTCTTTCTCTCTAAAAAAAAAAAAAATACCGGTTTTGGAGTCAGATAAGACCCCAGTTCAAGCCCCAAAGGTATTGACCCTAGTTCTTGCTAAATGAAAAGCAAGGTGTGTGTGTGTGTGTGTGTGTGTGTGTGTGTGTGTGTGTGTGTGTGTATAATTACTGGAGTATACAGAGACTGATAAGACTGGCCACAAGAGGGCACTAACACAATGGAAAGTGACACTAACTTTATTTTCTTTAAGGGCTTAATTAGAGCGAGTGTTGGGCATATATTTTCAACCTATTCCAAATCCTTTATTGTTGTTGTTATTATTATATTATTATTATTCATAGTACTGGAGTTTGAACACAGAGAAGGACAATACTATGGAGTCCTTTTAATTTTATTTATTTATTTTGGTACTGGGGATTAAACCCAGAAGCACTTTATTGCTGAGCCACATCCCCAGCCCTTTTTAGTTTTGGAGACAAGGTCTTGTTAAGTTTCTTAGGGCCAAGTTACTAAGTTTGTGAGGTTGGCCTCAAACTTGCAATTCTCCTGCCTCAGCCTACTGTATAGCTGGGATTAGAGGCATATGCCAGTGTGTCTGGACAAATCCTTAATTTTTTCAATAGTCATAAATTTGCCAGATGGTCACATTGAAGAATGTTTATTGATAACTGAGATTCCAAACTTCTTAATGCACCCAGAACTTAGTCCTTAAACTGCTTAATGTGAGTTAAAAATGATAGATAATAAAATGCTATGCTGAATGTAGGTTGTTATAAATGTGCTTGGAGCCATGTACCAGGCCTAGGAGAACTGCTCAACATAAAACAGATACCAGGTTTCTTTCCATCATTGCTGGCCATTTTTTTTTTTCTTGTGGGGTACTGGGGATTGAACCCAGGAGCACTTAACCACTGAGCCACATCCCCAACCCTTTTTATTTTTTAGTTTGAGTCAGGGCCTTGCCAAATTGCTAATAAGGCTGGCCTCAAACTTGCAATCCTCCTGCCTCAGACTCCCAAGTTGCACCCAGCATCATTGCCATTTTCTTTTTCTTTTTCTTTTTCTTTTTTTTAAGAAAGAGAGATAGTTGGGGCTGGAGTGGTGGCTCAGCGGTTATGGTGCTTGCCTTGCATGCACAAGTACGCAGGTTCAAACTCCAGCACCACGTACACAATGAAGTGTCTGAGCAAAAGTCCATGAAAAACTAAATAAAAAAATTGATTCTGTCTTTCTCTCTCTCACTGTCCCTCTCTCTTTAAAAAAAAAAAAGAGAGAGGGACAGTGAGAGAGAAAGAGAGAATTAATTTTTTATTTAGTTTTTCATGTGTACGTGGGGCTGGGGTTCAAACCCATGTCCTTACACATGCCAGGCAAGTGCCATAACTGCAGAGCCACCTCTCCAGCCCCATCAATGCCATTTTAACTGCCACCTTTTAGCATGTTTTATAATCTGGCACACACGACAATGCTTTCATTTAAAAATAAAGTCCAACAGTTCTATTTAGTTACTGTTAGACATGGAATGTCAGCATCTTGCTGGGGGCAGTGGTACATGCCTGTAATTCCAGCAACTTGAGAGGCTGAGGCAGGAGGATTGCAAGTTCAAAGCCAGCCTCAGCAATTCAGGGAGGCCCTAAGCAACTTAGCAAGACCCTATCTCAAAATACAAATTACTGGGGATGTAGTTCTGTGGTAGAGCACCCATGGGTTCAATAACCAGTACCAAAAAAATAAATAAATAAATTTAAAAAGGTCAGCATCTCTACCTAGAGAGACTTCCTTGATCAGTTCAGCAGCAGCATGGCAACCCTGAACCAATATCCTGGTCCAGGTGGACAGATCCCGATGTGTCTCCACCCTGAAGAGATGCATCTCAATGCCCTGCCGAGAGCCTGTCCTGGTGGCAAATGTAAGGTCAGATCCAAGGGAAGGTGATCGACATCCAGAGCCAGAATGAACCAATCTAGGACCAAAACAGAGCAGAGATCAAAACTAATTATTGCATTATATGAAGAGAATATCAGAGATTTATGTTCATTGATAAACAGAAATTTATAAAAGCCATTAGCAGTTTTTGGAAAAGTACATTTCAAAGTAATATAGTAGATACTATTCTGTTTTCTCATAGCATGACCCCTAGTGATAAACATCTGAAGACAGGATACTATCTCCATAAAGAAAATACCTATAGACCTGGGGGAGTTGGCACATGCCTGTAAGTGTGTGACTTGAGAGGCTGAGGCTGAGGCAGGTGGATCACAAGTTCAGGGCCAGCCTCAGCAACTTAGCCCTTTCTCAAAATAAAAATAAAAAGAGGTGGGGATGTGGCTTAGAGGTTAAACACACCTGGTACCAAAAATAAAAAATACAAAAAAAAGAGAGAAGTGCTCTCTGGGTACCATATTTCCCATTTCATCACACAGGATAGTAAAAAGTTGAATACTCAAGGGTCAAGATTAAATAAAAGTGGTAATTTTTACTACTTCAACGAAGATATTTTAAAGTTAAATTGGCATTTCCCCCACTGCAAGTGCAGGTGGAGAAGAGTACAATGACTCTTAACACAGTTTGGTGCAATTGTCTCATTCTAGCAAAGGCAACAGCATTTTTACTTGCCTTCAGGGCAAATATCAATGCAGTGAACCAAAAGCAAGTAACACCTTAGTATTATACTATGCAAACAGCTTTGAATTTACAGAGCCTTCTGAAAAGGGGATCTCCAGAGGTCCATGAAGTACACTTTGAGAACTGTTTTACTGAGCTGATTCCTAGAGAACATGCCAATTAAATATTAATTATCTCAAAAAGTTAAATAAGTTTCAGAATTACTCTACATATTATTCAAGTAAAACAGTATAGGGGAAAATGACAGGGTATTCTACCATATTCAGTTTGATTGCTAATCCCAAGTAAGACATTATGAAATAGTCTACGAGATTTTCTTTTCTGTTCTTTTTAAAGAAAGAGGGAGAGGATGAAGTGTTGGGGGGGGAGGGAACATATCAATTTTATTTATTTTTTCATTTGGCCTTTGTTTCTCCAACACTTAGTTATGTATGTGGTGCTGGGTTTTGAACCTGGATCTTTGTGCATGCCAGGCAAGCACTCCAACCTCTGAGCAACAGCTCAAGCCCTAGGAGATTTCCTTCTTCAGATTTGATTATGAAATATTTTGCACAGGGAATTAATTCAAACCAGCTGCTGGAGTCTTGTTGAGCAGCAGTTGGTTAAAACATATTGCCAAAATGGCCCCCTTATGGGGAGGCCAAATGAGCTCAAGCAAAGGCAGTTTAGCAGACTTTGCCCCATAAGTCCCATAGGCACAACACTAACTCAATTTTTTACACAGTAAAGTAGTCACACTTTCTTTGAGCTTTTTCTCTTCCAGTCAAAGAGAGTTTATAGAAAAAGACTACAAAATTCACAGCACTTATAAAACCAATATGTCTTTCTACCTGCATCATGTATCTGGCCTTAATCTCTTTTATTTTTAATTTTTTAAAAAAAATTTCTGGGGGTTGAAGTGGTGGCTCATTGGTTATGGCGCTTATCTAGCATGCATGAGGACGTGGGTTAGAACCTCACTACCACGTACACAACAAAGTGTCAGAGCAACAAAAAACCCATCATTTTCTCTTTCTTTCACTCTCACTGTATCTCCCTCTCTTTAAAAAAAAAAAATCTGGCTTTAATGTTAAGAAATGTATAAAATAAAATTCTTCTTATTTATCACTTCATGTTTTAATTAATCCCTCACTGGCCTGAAATGTAGTTATTAACACATACAAATACCTCCTTAATACTTTGATTTCCAAGAATTTGTAAGTGTAATCTAATATAAACAGTAACTCATGTTAATTTACATCTCTCTAACTATGTTATCATATTTTGAACTACAATTAAATTTTTTTTGGTGGTACTTTGAACCTAGTATGCTAGGCAAATACTCTTACCACACTGTGCTATATCCCCAGCTCTGAAGTACAATTAATTCTTTTTTTTCTTTTAAGAGAGAATCAATTTTATTTTTTCATCTGGTCTTTGTTTCTGATATTAGTTGTATATGTGGTGCTGCGGTTCAAACCTGGGTCCTCACACATGCCAGTAAAGTGCTCTACCACTGAGCCACCACTCCAGTCCCTACAATTAACTCTTTTTTTTTTTTTTTTTTTTTTTAAGAGAGAGGGACAGTGAGAGAGACAGAGAAAGAGAGGAACAACTTGATTGAGTTTTTCACATGGCCTTAGTTGCTCCAACACTCAGTTGTGTACATGGTGCTGGGGTTTGAACCCGGGTCCTCGTGCTTGCCAGGCAAGCGCTGAAACCGCTGAGCCACTGCTCCAGCCCCTACAATTAACTCTTAACTTATCAAGGACTACTTAGTTTTGTGGATAGCCAAGATCCTTAATTTCTTTTCTTTCCCTGTGTGTTTATGCTGTTTTTTCCTTCCTGCCTAGTCACATGAGTTTTTTGTTTGTTTGTTTGTTTTTTAAGAGAGAGGGACAGAGAGAGAGAAAGAGAGAGAGAGAGACAATCAGTTTTATTTAGTTTTTCATGTGGCTTTCGTTACTCTGACACTTTGTTGCGGATATGGTACTGGGGTTTGAGCACACATCCTAATGCTTGCCAGGCAAGTATCAACTGCTGAGCCAACGCTCCAGCTTCCTGCCTATTCACTTGTAAGAACATGTTCCAGAGTATTAGAAATTGATTTTTTTTTTTTTTTTTTTTTTGGTTGTACTCGGGATTGAACCCAGGGTTTGTGTGTGTGTGTGTGTGTGTTTGTTTTTTTTTTTTTAAACCACTGAGCCACATACCCAGTTCTTTTAACTTTTTTAAAATTTGAGACAGGATCTTGCTAAGTTGCCCAGGCTGACCTAGAACTTGTGATTCCCTTGCCTTAGTCACCTAAGTAGCTGAGATTACAGGTGTATACTACCACACTTGACTTTTTTTTTTCCTTTTTAAAGGGAGAATTGATTTTATTTATTTTTCATCTGGTCTTTATTTCTTCAACACTTAAATGTGCATGTGGTGCTGGGGTTTGAACCTGGGTCCTTGTGCATGCCAGGCAACCGCTTCAATCATGAGGCTGTCTAGACTCCACACCTGTCTTTTTAAACTTTTTACATAGAATCTTTATTAGATATAATTTTCATTGAATTCTATATAATCGGTTTCATATTTAAAACAGCTAACACTTGAGCGGTTACAATGTGTCAGGGGCCACTCTAGATTTTTATAAGTATTAACTCATTTAACACTCATATCTACCCTTTCTCATGAGGGTTTACTTAACAAATGAAAAAATCATGATATCGAAAGGTTCAGTAAGGGGTTTCTAGTGATCTAATATAAGTGGTGGAATAAGAATTATTATTTACTTTTATTGTGGATTGGTCTTATTCTCTTTATTAAATTTTTTTATTTTTTTGGCTTGTTTTAATTGTTAACACCTTTGTTGAGAATAATTTAAAAACCATTTATGTGCAATGGTCTTCAGTATATTCGGGGTTGTGCAACCAGCATCACATTCTAATTTAGTAGATTCTCATCATCCCAAAAAGAAATCCTATGCCGTATTACTATAACCCTTAACCATAGTAACCACTAATGTCCTGTCTTCATAGATTTGCATATTCTGCATATTTCATATAAATGGAATGATACAATATGTGTTATTTTGTTTTCAAGGTTTATACATGTTGTAGCATGTATCAGAACTATATTCCTTTTCATTGCTAATTAATATTCTACTATGTGCATATTTCAGTTTGTTTTTCATATTTTGTTTATCCAACAAAAAATTTTTTTTCAAAGAGAGAGAGAGAATCAATTTTATTTAATTTTTCCTGTGGCTTTCATTGTTGACACTTCTACACTTCCACTTCATTGTGTATGTGGTGCTGGGGTAACCTGTGTACTCATGCATGCCAGGTAAGTGCCATAACTACCAAGCCACCACTCTAGCTGTGCCCCCCCCCGTAATTTTTTTTAAAAGAGAGAGACAGCGACAGTGAGAGAGAGAGATAGAAATCAATTTTATTTAGTTTTTCATCTAGTCTTCATTGTTCCGACACTTAGTTGTGTAGGTGGTGCTGGGACTCAAACCTGGGTCCTTGCACATGCCAGGCAAGTGCCTCAATCACTGAGGCACTGCTCCAGCCTCTAACAAAATTTTTTAGATAAACAACTGTTTACCAAATCAGTTGACAGACACTTGGGTTTTTCCATTTTGGGGCTATTGTGAATAATACTGCTATGAATATTTATATATAAGTTTCTATATGGATATAGGTTTTTTATTTCTCTTACATACATAATAAGAGTGGAGTTACTAGATCATGGTGACTCTGTTTATTTAACCTTTTTAGGTACTGCCAGACTGTTTTATACAGAGACTGTACCATTTTATATTCCCACCAACAGTGTATGAAGATTCCAATTTCTCCACATATCCATCTAAGCTTAATATTATCTTTTAAATTACAGTCATCTTTAGAGAGTGAGAAATGGTAACTTACTATGGTTTTGATTTATGTTTCCTTGATGGTTTAATGATGTGGAACATCTTTTCATGTGTTTATTAGCCATGCATATATCTTTTTGGACAAATGTCTATTACCTGCCCCCCTTTTGACACAGGGTCTTGTTATGTTACCTAGGCTGGTCTTGAACTCATGGGCTCAACTGACCCTGCCAAGTAGCTGTGACTATTAGCAAATACCACCACACTTGAATATTCTCACTTTTTGAAAAATGTAGTACTAGGGATGGAATACAGGGCCTTGCATATGTTAGGCAAGTGCTCGTCCACTAAGCCACATCCCCATCCCTATTCACTTTCAATTGAGTAATTTATCTTTTTATTATTGAGCTGCAAGGGTTGTTTATGTGTTCTATATACAAGCCTCTAATCAGAAATATAATCTTCAAATATTTATTTCCATTCTGTGAGCAATTTTTTCATTTTCTTCATGGTACCATTTGAAGAACAAAGGTTAGCCAGGTGCTGTGGCACACACCTGTAATCCCTGCAACTCGGTAGGTTGCAGCAGAAGGATAACAAGTTCAAAGCCAGCCTGGACAAGTTTGGGAGATCTGCTCTTGAAATAAAATAAAAGCTTTAAAATGGGCAGGGGAGGGTTGGAGCGGTGGCTCGACAGTTACATCACTTGCCCTGCATGTGCAAGTATATGGGTTCAAACCCTTACACAACTAAGTGTCAGAGCAACGAAAGCTATGTGGAAAACTCAATAAAAATGGATTCTGTCTCTGTCTCTCTCTCTCACTCACTGTTCTTCTCTTAAAAAAAAAAAAAAAAAGGCAGAGGAGCGCCAGGCAAGGTGGCACACATCTGTAATCCCAGCAGCTTAGGAAAATCCCAAGTACAAGGTCAGCCTCAGTAACTTAGTGAGGCCCTGTCTCAAAATAAAATATAAAAAGGCTGAAGATGCAGTTAAATGGTAGAATGGTTACCTAGCATGTGCAAGGTCCCAGGTAACACACATACACATATTCACACACAAAGGTATGTCTAAAGCTACACCTCTTTACTTCATCATAACTAAATTGTAGGGGCTGGAGTGGTGGCTCAGTGGTATTGCACTTGCCTGGCATGCATGAGACCTGGGTTTGAACCCCAACATCACATACACAACTAAGTGTCAGAGCAATGAAGACTCGATGGAAAACTAAATAAAACTGATTAAAGGAAAAAAAAAAGATTTCTTTCACAAAATTTAAATTTAAGAGATCTTCATGCTCATATTCACCAGTTCCAAATCTTTGCAAAATAATATTTAGTTGCTGTAATTATAACTACTAAAACATATCCGTATGTTCTTGTAGGATTCCTGTGATGTTCTCAATGTAACTGTGAAAGAGGAACTATAATTTAAGTACCAGAACTTAAGTAAGATTTATTGGGAGCCTATTATATGTAATACATTGTGGGAAGTCCTCAAATGACTAAGTAATAGTTCCTGACTTCAAGGAGATTATAATTTAGTGAGTATAAATAAACTGTAGAGAAACAGATGATTAAATTCAGTAATTCTGAGGCTCAAAAGATCCCTTATCTCTATTTTGTGATCTAGGAGCCCCAGCTCTGAATTACAGACATACATCCAGAAAGTTATGTGAAAACTTCAACTTGACAAGTTGAAGGAGACTATTTAAAGTACAAGTCTTGCAATACAAAGAATATTCTTCCTTACCTAAATCTTTATAGGAAATCCCATATTCCGTATGGACATAACAGACAATTCTATCACTTTGCTATTTCCCTACTACTTTTCTACAGAGTTCTTTGATAATGTGTAGTTTTTGAGTTATTTCAATACCTGATTTTTTTTTCTTGGCAGTGCTGGGAATTGAACCCAGAGACTCATGCATGCTAAGTAAGCACTTGACCACTGATGTATATCCCCAGCCTAATACCTGATTCTTTTTTAAAATTTTTTTTTCAAGAGAGAGAGAGAAGGACAGTGACAGAAAGAGTCAGAGAAAGAGAGATTCAATTTTATTTGTTTTTAATGTGGCTTTTGTTGCTCCAACACTTTGTTATATATGTGGTGCTGGGGATTGAACCCATGTTCTCGCACATGCCAGGCAAGCAAGCTGTAATTACTGAGGCACTGCTCCAGCCCCCACCTGATTCTTTTTTAAGACTAAAACCGAATTTGAATATGCTTTCTAGTTTCATAATTGTGTACTTTTGCCCAACCTGCCCCAATCTAAATTTCTCTGTTCCAATTCTCCACATATGGCATGCTGAAAACATTCTGTAGTTTCAGATCAGAACAACATTTATCAGATGGCATCAAAAATTATATGTTCTTGGGCTGGAGTGGTGGCTCAGTGGTTGTGGCGCTTGCCTGGCATGCATGAGTATGTGGGTTTGAACTCCAGCACCATATACACAGTGAAGTGTGGAACAACAAAAGTGACATGAAAAACTAAATAAAATTTATATTCTCTTTCTCTCTCACTGTCCCTCTCTTGCTCTTAAAAAAGGTTCTTTTATCAGAAAGAGAAGTTAAGGGGCTGGAGTGGTGGCTCAGCAGTTATTGTACTTGCCTGTCATGCGCGAGTACATGGTTCAAACCCCAGCACCACGTACACAACCAAGAGTCTGAGCAACAAAAATCACATGAAAAACTAAATAAAATTGATTCTTTCTTTCTCTCTCTCTAAAAAAAAAAAAAAAGAAAGAAAAAGACAAAGAAAGAGAAGTGAAAATATTTTGGCTGAATTGTGTGGTTTATCCATAGTACCACATTTGGTTTTAAATGATTTCATCACCCAGTCAAAGGGCTGCTACAATATCAGTGGTTTTCTACTCAGTCAATAAAATGCAGAAAAATATCCTATTGTCTCTATGACTAAGCAAATCTTGAAAGGAGTGGTTAGGAAGTTGCTTCAACAATTTAAAAGGTGTGGTCTGGAGCAGTGGCTCAGCGGTTAGGGCGTTTGCCTGGCATGCAGGAGAACACGGGTTTGAATCCCAGCACCAAATACACAATGAAGTGTCAGAGCAACGAAGTCCACATGAAAAACTAAAATTGATTCTCTCTTTCTCATTTGCCCTCTCTCTTTAAAAAGAAAGAAAGAAAGAAAGAAAACTATTTAAAAGGTGCACAGAAAAATGCTAGTGAAAGAACGATTTACTCAGAGCTAGGAGCTGCAAAATGATCAACAGGTTCTAAACTGTTTTCTCTACATCAACTCTCAGCTACTAAATGCTATTTTAGGCATCTAACGTAATAGAACTCACATTAAAATTTGTTAATAAATTTAGAGTAGGATAAATATTTATCTTTTTGTCTTTACTCTTACCTTGTGGCAACAAGAGGGTAGCTATGACATGGTGATGCCCAGGCATCTCTTGTCCATGGCATACAATCATAAAGTAGCAAGTCCTTCTCAGTCACAGCCATAAGGACAGGTCTCCACTGTTGTCTTCCGCCATCTAGTTTTGCCTGTTACAATGGTGAAATCTAGAATCAGAGCTAATAATAATATGTCTTTGTAAAAATTTCTTCAGTGATGAAATAACACAGTGGGTTTCCCTCTCCTAACAGACCTAAGATACAGAAAACATCTGATCAGGTTCCATCCCACTGATAGGGATTCTCCACTGGGAGGTGTGAGGCGGTATGTGTAATTTGAAAAAGCTCCCTCCAGCAAGTTACAGACATTATCTAGTGATATGACATAGTTTTCCCCATTCCATAATAATTGAGTCTTACCAATTCTTTTATTTTTTTTAAGAGAGAGGGACAGTGAGAGAGACAGAGAAAGAGAAAAACAACTTTATTCAGTTTTTTACATGGCCTTAGTTGCTCCAACACTCAGTTGTGTACATGGTGCTGGGGTTTGAACCCGGGTCCTCGTGCTTGCCAGGCAAGCGCTGAAACCGCTGAGCCACCGCTCCAGCCCCGAGTCTTACCAATTCTAATTCAATTTCTTTTTCTTAATGACTTCTGAAAGTAATCCAGCAGAACATCTTTTTCTTTTGGCACCAGGGAATGAACCCAGGGGTGCTTAATCACTAAGTCACATCTCCAGCCCTTTTTAAATTTTGAGATAGGGTCTTGCTAAGTTGCTTAGGGCCTTGCTAATTTGCTGAGGCTGGCTTTGAACTCACAATCCTCCTGCCCTGGCCTCCTGAGTTACTAGGATTATAGGTGTGCGCCACCATGTCTAACATGACAGAACATCTTTTTTAAATTTTTATTTATTTATTTTTTAAAGAGAGGACAGTGTGTGTGAGAGAGAGACAGAAAGAATCAAAAAATTTTAAAATTTTTCACATGGCTTTCATTGCTTTGACACTTTGTTGTGTACATGGGCGCTGTGGTTTGAACCCATGTACTTACTTGCACATGCCAGGCAAGCACCGTAACTGTTGAGCTACCACTGTAGCCCAATGACAGAACATCTTAAGGATAAGATTTATAATCCTCTCAAGGGGCCTGACTTGTTTCGTTCTATGGGTTTGGTACTGAGTATTGAACCTACAGCTGCTTTTACCACTGAACTATATCCCTATCCCTTTTTATTTATTTTTTAACAGGTGTTTTAAAAAATATTTTCTTTTATTTTTAAGAGAGAGAGACAGTGAAAGAGAGAAAGAGGGAATCAATTTTATTTAGCTTTTAATGTGGCTGTTATTGTCCAACACTTCACTTTGTTGAGTATGCGGTGCTGGGGTTTGAACCTGTGTCCTCGTGCATACCAGGCAAGCGCCATAACCACTGAGCCACACCTCTAGGCCCTCTTTTTATTTTTAGACAGGGTCTTGCTAAGTTGCTGAGTGTGGCTGAGAATTTCAGATCCTTCTGCTCAGTCTCCCCAGTTGATGGGATTACAGGTGTACACCACACTGTGCAGCTGATTCTACGTTATAACATCTGCCACTGGGTCTCTCTTCTATCCAGAGCCAAGAGCTAACTGCAGGATTGGGAAATGAATTCTTGATAGTAAAGGTACTCTTGTTCTACTGTGTACTGAACATGACAAAAAACATGACCTGACTGAAAATCAAGCAAAATATTGTAGAAATAATTATTCTTTTATCTGTGATCCTTAGTTTGCTAAGCCCCTATATTAGTCTATTGGTAACTACACTATCTGGAGGGAGAATATCAACTATAAAGAGGTTCTCTTAGGGGCTGGAGCAGTGGTTGGAGTGATTGCCTGGCATGTGTGAGGACTTGCTTCGGACCCCAGCACCACATACATAACTAAGTGCCAGAAAAACAAAGGCCAGATGAAAAACTAAATAAAATTGATTCTATTTCTCTCTCCCTCCCTCTCTCTTAAAGAAACGAACAAAGGGGACTGGAGCGGTGGCTCAGTGGTTACGGCGCTTGCCTGGCATGCGCAAGTACGTGAGTTCAAACCCCAGTACCACGTACACAACAAAGTCTCAGAGCGACGAAAGCCATGTGAAAAACTAAATAGAAATTGATTCTTGGGGTTGGGGATTTAGCTCAGTGGCAGAGCACTTGCCTAGCATGCGCAAGGCCCCGAGTGCGGTCCTCAGCCCTAAAAACAAACAAACAACCAAAAAAAATACGAACAAACAAAACAAGAGGCTCACTTAGACGCTTACACTTTTAAATTGGATCATAATATTGATACCTCAAGGAATTTCTGTTATGTTCAGTACTAAATCTTGTCTCCAAGATTGCTTTGGACAACATTTTTTTTTCAGGGCTGAGGATCAAACTCAGGGCCTTGTGCGTGCTAGGCAAGCCCTCTGCCACTAAGCTAAATCCCCAACCCCTTGGACAACATTTCAATAGGGGATATAATATAAAATTTATTTTCCCAAAAGGTTAAAATAATAATTTGAATGTTTCTTTGTCCACAGTTTTTTATTGGTAATAATTTGATTTTTTTTTAAGAGAGAGGGAAGTGAAAGAGAGAGAGAAACAATTTTTATTTAGTTTTTCATGTGACCTTCGTTGTTCAGAGACTTTGCTGTGTAAGTGGTGCTGGGGTTTGAACTCGCTTACTCAAGCATGCTGGGCAAGTGCCATAACCACCGAGCCACTGTTCCAGCCTCCATAATCTGATTTTTTAAAATGCATTTTTCCCCTAAGTTACAAGAGAAGGATTTTGAAGGCTAGACCAGAGTATATGAATTTGAAAAATTTAAATCAAATGTATTTTTTCCTAAAGAAGGTATTTTGAGAGCTAAATGAAAAATGTTAACACCAATAGAAGCAATGTTCAAGACAGAGTAATTTTTAAAAAATGTTTATCCCTGGGGCTGGAGCAGTGGCTTAGTGGTTACAGCACTTGCCTGGCATGTGCAAGGACCCAGGTTCAAACCCCAGCACCATGTACACAACAAAGTGTCAGAGCAACAAAAGCCACATGAAAAACTAAAATTGATTCTTTCTTCCTCTCTCACTGTCCCTCTCTCTTTAGGGAAAAAAAAAAAAAAAGAGGGAGGGCTGGGGAATGTGAAAAAAAAAAAAATAACCAGACCCCAAAAGCACAGTCAACAAAAGGAAAAATATCAAGTATATCAAATTAAGAATTTTGTTAAATTGTCTATTATCAAAAGGATGAAAGATAATAATGCTAGCAAGGAAGTAAAGAAAAGGGAACCTTTATACGTTATTGATGTGAATGTAAATTAGTAAAGCCATTATGGAATACAATATGGAGGTTCCTCAAAAAGCTAAAAATAGAAATTCCATTTCTGGATATTTACTCAAAAGATTTGAAATCAGTTTGCCAAAAAGATATCTGTACTCCCATGTTTACTGAAACGCTATTCATAATAGCCAAGATGTGGAAATAAAGCCAAGATGTGGAAATAACCTAAGAATTTATCAGTGATGAATGGATAAAGAAAATGTGGTGTATATATATATATATATAAAATAGAATACTATTCAGTTTTTTTTTAAATAAAGAGAGAGGGACAGTGAGAGAAAGGAGGACTCAATTTTATTTAGTTTTTAATGTGGCTTTTGTTGCTCCGACATTTCGTTGTGTACGTGGTGCTGGGGTTCAAACTTGTGTACTTGTGCATACCAGGCAAGTGCCATAACTGCTGAGCCACCACTCCAGCCCCCTATTCAGTCTTAAGAAAGAAGGAAATTCTGTCATTTGCAACAAAATGGATAAACCTGGAGGATATGATCCTAAGTGAAATACGACAGACACAGATACAAATATCATATGATCTCATTTATATGCAGAATCTAAAAAAGTTGATTTCACAGAAGTAGAGACTAGAATGGTGGTTTCTGGACGATGTGGAGCAAGACCATATGTGAGAAAATGGGGTATGTTAGTAAAAGGGTACAAAGTTTCATCAGTTAGGAGGATTAAGTTCTAGTGATCTACTAGATAGCATGGTTATGTATAATCATATTAATATAATATGATATTAATATATATAAATATATAATAATGTATTATATATTTAAAAATAGCTAAAAGTATTTTAAGTGTTTTCACCATAAAGAATTTCTAAATATTTGAAGTGATTAATATGTTAATTAGCCTGATTTGATCATTTCACAATATATGCATACATTGACACATCACACTTGGTACCCCATGAATATATACAATTATTTGTTAATTAAGAAATGTAAGCATGGACAATTTTTTAAAAAGAATTTGACCAATAAAGGGTAAAAAGTCACATAAAAATCAGTATCAATAAAAAAATGGAAGTCCCGTATATAGAACAGATTATCTATTGGTTATCAAATATGTGTAGTATGGTCATTCCCTATTTTAAGCAAACTCAATGAATGACATTTTTTTTTTTTTGGTACCAGCGATTGAACCCAGGGGTGCTTTTAACCACTAAGTCACATCCTTAAAGACCCTTTTTATATTTTATTTTGAGGCAAGGTCTCCTTACATTGCTTAGGGCCTTGCTAAGTTTCTGAGGTTGGCTTGCAATCCTCCTACCTCACCCTCCTGAGTAGCTGGGATTACAGGTGTGTGCCTTCACAACTAGCTATGACACTGTTAATTTAAAAAAAGATAAAGAGAAATAATTTATTTACTAATTTATTTTAAAGAGAGAAGGACAGTGAGAGAGAGACAGAGAGAATAAATTTTTATTGAGTTTTCACATGGTTTTAGTTGCTCTGACTCTTAGTTGTGTACGTGGGTTGCTGGGGTTTGAACCCGTGTACTTGTGCATCCTGGGCAAGCACCGTAACCACCGAGCCACCGCTCCAGCCCCAAAGAGAAATAATTTAAAGTTAAACAAATGATCCTTTCTAATTTCTCTGTCTAAATGACTTTTCTAAGTGCAAAAGTTTCATTTATATGCAAGGTTTTTCAAGAAATATATGTTTGGAAAAAGGAGTACTTGCCAACATGACACTTAATTGTGTTTGTGGTGCTGGGGTTTGAATTGGGGTCCTTGTGCTTACCAACCACTGAGCCACTGCTTCAGCCCCTTTTGATTATTTTCATACTCACAGAATTAATCAATCTTTTTTGTTATTATTAAAGATAAAGGGACAGAGTGAGAGAGAGAGAGAGAATCAATTTTTATTGAGTTTTTCACATGGCTTTTGTTGCTCTGACACTTAGTTATGTGTGTGGGTGCTGGGGTTTGAACCCATGTACTTGCACATGCCAGGCAATTGCCGTAACCACCGAGCCATCGCTCCAGCCCCAAATTAATCAATCTTAAAGGTTGAAAGAGGTTGGCATTTACCCAGTTCAATGTTTAATTACATACATAAACTCATGATACTTCTGAGAAACGGCATTTAGTTTTGTTTCTAAAATACTCTATTATTTTTTTATTTTTATTTATGTATTTATTTTTATTTTTATTTTTGGTAGTGAGATTGAACCCAGTGGTGCTTAACCACTGAGTCACATCCCCAGCCCTTCATTATTTTTATTTTGAAATAGGGTCTCACTAAGTTGGCTTAGAGCCTTGTAAAGTTGCTGAGGCTGGCTTTGAACTTGCAATCCTCTTGCCACAGCCTCCTGATTTGCTGGACTTACAAGCATACACCCCTTGATTTTTATTCTTTTAAGTAGCTGCATAGTTTACCCACGTCAAATTTCATTCTCCCTCTTTTTAAAAAATAAAATAAAAATAAATAAACAGTTCTGTGAAATAGCAGGAAGGCTGAAACTTCTCCACTTAACATTATTTCCCAACTATGAGCTTGTGTTCTTAGACAATATCTTATAGATATTTTAATTATAAAATTTGTGACTTGTTTGCTTGCTTTTTCCATGTATTATGTAGACAAAAAAGAAAAAAAAACTATTGAGCAGTTACTATATACAAACCACTAGGCTAAGTTTTCTGGAAGCAACAAGAATTTGGGAAAAACTGTGCTCCTGTCTTCCAAAATCTCCCAAATGAGTTGTGGAAACACACATAAATACAGTACATAAAAAGAAGATTGTGGGGCTGGAGCAGTGGCTTAGCGGTTACAGTGCTTGCCTGGTACGTGCGAGTATGAGAGTTCAAACCCCAGGACCACGTACACACCAAAGTGTCAGAGGAATGAAAGTCACATGAAAAACTAAATAAAAATTGCTTCTCTCTTTCTCTCACTGTCCCTCTCTTTAAAAAAAAAAAAAAATTGTGGTGAATTGGTGGGTTTACTTTTTTCTTTTTTAGAATAAATGCAATTAAGTTTACTTAAAATTTTGACAACTTTCAAACATTCCTGCTGGAAATCTGAATTACTACAACCCCAGTTGAAGGCAACTTAGCAATATTTATCAAAATTATAAATGCATATATACTTTGTGTTAGATTATTTATTTATTTTTTAAAGAGACAGGGAGAGAGGGCTGGAGCAATGGCTCAGTGGTTTGAGCGCTTGTCAGGACCCAGGTTCAAACCCCAGCACCACATATACAACTAAGTGTCAGAGAAACAAAGGCAAGAAGAAAAAATAAATAAAATTGATTCTCTCTTTCTCTCTCTCTCCCTCTTTCTTAAAAATTTTTGAAAAAAAAAAGAGAGGGAGAAATAAAGAGAATCAGTTTTATTTATTTTTTCATTTGGTTTTTGTTTCTCTGACACTTAGTTGTGTATGTGGTGCTGGGTTTATGAACCCAGGTACTACCACATGCCAGGCAAGCACTCTACCGCTAAGCCAAAACATGCCCATAAATTCCTTACTACTCTTTCCTTAATAGATAGAACCTGAATTTACTGCCCCACTAGGGTAAAGTCTGGGCTTGGTGAATTATTTCTAACAAAAAGAAAAAAGCAGAAGTTACAGTATGTGACTTCTGAGACTACACCATAAAAGGCACCATTGCTTCTATCTTGTTCTCTCTCAGACTACTCCCTATACAGAAAACCAGTTGTCACATCTCCAGGACCCTTAAACAGCTCTTCCTAAAGGCTCACATGGCAAGTAACTGAGGATATTTGCCAACATCCAGGAAGAAACTGAGGCTTCCTGCCAACTGCGCAAGAATGAATCATTTTGTAAGTGAAATTATCACCTTCAGTTAATTTTGTAGATGAATGCTACCCTGGCCAAGGGCTTGACTCTAAACTTCATGAAACATCTTAAGATGGAACCACCCAGCTAAGCCCCTGTCAAATTCCTGTTGCCCCTAGAAACTCTAATAGACCAGATCTTAAGGCTAAACCATTCCCACCACCTGTTTTATTTCATATTGTCCGTGAATGTCTTCTTCCTATGACAGCAGAATAAAATATATAGTTGTGCACTGTCTGGTCCTTTATAGAAAAAGCTCACTCATCCTACTCTAAAATCATGAAAATTACCATGTCATTTAGAACAGATATGGTAATAAGAATCTCTATTTAACTGTACTGTGATGGTGATTACCATAACAGTTAATTCTTGTAGTGGAGGTGACAATTAGCAACAAATAGCTAAATGGTAGAAAGAAAAGGAAAGGAGAACCAAAAGACTGGACAAACAAAGGATTTATTTTTCTTTTTTTGGTGTGGTACTAGGGATTGAACCCAGTGGTGCTCTACCGCTGAGCTACATTCCTAGTGTGTGCTCCACCTCACTCCTGCTGCTCCCCGCCCCCATACCAAGGACTGAACACAGGGTTGTTTTACCACTGAGCAACATCCTCAGCTCATTTTATTTTCAATATATATATATATATATATTTTTTTTTTTTTTTGGGACAAGATCTTGCTAAGTTACAAGGCTGCCTTCAAAATTGGAATCCTCTTGCTTTACCATCCTAAGTTTCTGAGATCACAGGCATTCCCCACCATACCCAACTTCCCCAGCCCCTTTTTATTTTGGGACTGGGTCTCACTAAATTGCTGAGGCTGGCCTCAAACTTGTGATCTTACCACCACAGCCTCCCAAGTTGCTGGGAATACAGATGGGCACCAACCCAACTGGCTCAAACAAAAGGTTTGCAAGGTAGATATTCAGAACCTAAGTGCATGATAAATATTACAGATATATAAATGCGGCAACCATTCTGACTCTGAATGGGGCTGTGAGACCCTGCTCTTCCTCCTCCCAGCCTACCTGTTCTGCCAGCCAGGCGATGTGCTTTACTTCCTTGCTGCCTCCTGCTGTACTGGTTGCACCAAGCAAGGCATTAAGTTCAGCCAACACCTGTGGGAGGAGAGCCATTATGTTGGTGTGGATAGCTATGAACCAGGAGTGTGCCGTGGCTGTATCCTTGCAGCGGAGGATCAACGTGTTTCTGTTATCAGGAGAATGCAGTTCTATCAATCTGTGTAGGAAAAGAAAAGAAAAACATGAGCTAGGTCAGAAGTCATCACATCTACCAGAGTTTAACATGCATAACTGCAAACTTAATTATACGATCCTCAAAGAGATACACTTTCAGGGGCTGGAGCGGTGGCTCAGCAGTTTCAGTGCTTGCCTCACATGTGCAGGGACACGGGTTCACACCCCACCACACCATGTACACAACAAAGTGTCTAAGCAACGAAAACTAAATAAAAATTGATTCTCTCTTTTTCTCTCTCTCTCCCTCTCACTGTCCCTCTCTCTTAAAAAAAAAAAAAAAAGAAAAAGAGGGCCACACACTGTCTCTTAATTCCCTAGGGATCTTCAGAGAAAATCACACATGCAAAGATATCACCAGATGGGTATGGGCATGCACAACTGTAATCCCAGTGGCTCAGGAGGCTGAGGCAGGAGGATGGCAAAATTCAAAGCCAGGCTCAGCAAGGCCCTAAACAACTTAGACTCTGTCTCAAAATAAAAAATAAAATGGGCTAAGAATGTGGCTCAATGGTTAAGTGCCCCAGGGTTCAATCCCTGGTGCCAAATAAATAAATAAATAAACAAACAGCAGCAAAGCAGGACTGCAATGGAAACCTCTAGACTTCTAGGCATATTTACCAAAGTGGTGTCATGTTAAGATAATTTATAAGCACATCTTATTCATCCATTAGTCTGCTCTTAGACCAGAGTTGCCCATCTAGCTACATTCTGGCTAGTCATCTTTTGTACATCTTTTTTCCCCCCCAAAGAGACAAGGACAATGACAGAAGGAAAGAGAGAGATAGAGAGAATCAATTTTTATTGAGTTTTTCACATGGCTTTCGTTGCTCTGATACCTAGTTGTGTACATGGGTGCTGGGGTTTGAACCCGTGTACTCGCACATGCCAGGCAAGCACCGTAACTGCTGAGCCACTGCTCTAGCCCTTTTGTATATCTTTTATATGCCATCTAAGTGGTAGGGCAATAGCCCTATCAGTCAAAAGTTCTAGAGCCAAAATATAAAATAAGAGCTATGAACAGCCAAAATGCTTAGGGAAGTCCACACTTGAAAGCTCATAATACTCAGAGGACAGTCTTCAGATAGCAGATCATAAGCTATTTGCTTGTGCTTACTAATGAGTTAATTTATTGAATTCCCTATGTTATAGCTAAATTTAGTAAGAGGTAACTGGACATTAGAATTCAGAAGATCTTGAACAGCAAGTTGAGTCTGGATGTTAATTGGTAAGCAACATGGATTCACTGGTATTCTCAACAGGGGAACAACATGATCAAAACAAATAATTGAAAAAATAATTTTATGGGGCTGGAGTTCAGTGGTAGTGGCGATTGTCTGATAAAGTTGATTCTCTCACTGTCCCTCTGTTTCTCTTTAAAAAAAAATGAGGTATTCATATTCTCATGTTTGTAGTAGTATCATTCACAATAGCAAAAAGGTGGAAGGAAACCAGATGTTCGTCAGAAGATGAATAAACAAAATATGAAATACACATACAGTGGAATACTATTCAGCCTCTATTTTATTTTATACTTTGGTACCAGGGATTGAACCCAAGGGTGTTTAACCACTGACCCACATCCCCAGCCCTTTACATTTGTTACATGGAGACAGGGTCTTGTTAAATTACTTAGATCTTTGCTAAGTTGCTAAGGCTGACCCAGATTCAATCCCCAGCACCACCTACACAACTATGTGTTGGAGAAACGAAGGCTAGATGAAAAGATAAATAAAATTGGTTCTCTCCCTCCCTCTTTTTTTTTTTTTTTAAAGAGAGGACAGTGAGAGAGAGAAAGAGAGAATGAACTTTTATTGAGTTTTTCACATGGCTTTCGTTGCTCTGACACTTAGTTGTATATGCGAGTTGCTGGGGTTTGAACCTGTGTACTTGCACATGCCGGGCAAGCGCCATAACCACTGAGCCACTGCTCCAGCCCCTCTCTCTCCCTCTTTTAAAAAATAAAAATAATATAAAAAGGGCTGAGATATATAGCTCAGTGGTACAGTACCCTGGGTTCAATCCCTAGTACTGCAGAGTGAGGGAGAGAGAAAGAAAGAAGGAAGCAAGCAAGCTGGTTGAAAGTCTGTTTCAGCAGCCCCCAAACCCTCACCCTCACCTAGCAAATAATTCAGTCCACACCCTTATCTCACCAAACTGGGTGAGAGAAGCAGCAAAGTTATTAGTTCAGACTTTTTATCATCAGACTGATCATTTTCTTTTTTTTTTTTTTTTTTAAAGAGAGAAAGACAGTGAGAGACAGAGAGAGAGACACAGACAGAATCAATTTTTATTGAGTTTTTCACATGGCTATCGTTGCTCTGACACTTAGTTGTGTACGTGGATGCTAGGGCTTGAACCTGCATACTTGCGCATGCTGAGCCACCGTTCCAGCCCCCAGACTGATCATTTTCTAAAAGGGTTATTTCCACATGGTTGCTCTGGCACTGTAATCAGCATAATATCCTTTAAACACATACTAACAGTTCAGTGGCAAAACCTTGCCAAGAAATTTCCTTTACTCCTCCTACTGACCTACTTAGTATTAAAGAAAGGAATCAGTTCATCCTTCTCTAGGCACAAAATGTATACCTTCTGAAAATTTTTCCACTTTGTACAGTGTTTGGGACAGTCTCTCAGATGTGTCTCTTTTGACAGTCTAAATTCTGAAAATCCTGGTATCAAAGATCCTCATTATTAAGTGGTCCTCATTATTATTAAGTGGAAGAATGAAAAATAAATGTTATAAAATAAAACTAAGTAAGATTAAACAGGAGTAAATAATAGAACCATGGGGTTCAAAGAAGAAAACAGGTAGTACCTTCTTTCCCAGGGGAAGATCAATTTTGCAGTTTCATGAAAAGGTACTATGAAATAGGAAATTAAATCAGAAGAAACAAAAAAGAAACTCCAAAACAGTATTGATGAGTCTAGGATCCAGAAGAGTCTGCCTTTGAAGAAGACAAAGGGGACAGAGTAATGCCTAAAGTCTAGTAATGTTTTAAAAGAAAAATTCAAATGAAAACTCTGCTAATAGAAATGTGGAGGCAGTCTGCCAGTATTTGGGACCAGAGAAGAGAGAAGGAAACAGATACAATGTGAAAAGTTTTGGCTTCTAGTCAAACCACTGAGAATTTCCTAAGAAATGCAATTATATTTTGATCAGAAAAATCAAATCATTGTTTATATAGATTCTTTAAGTCTAGAATACTTTATTTCTTTTGTTCAGTAAAGTCTTTGACATAATGTATATATTCAAGGGGCTGGAATGGTGGCTCAGCGGTTGGAGTGCTTGCCTGGCATGCACAAGGACCCAGGTTTGAACCCCAGCACCACAAATACAACTAAATGTCAGAGAAACAAAGGCCAGATGGAAAAATAAATAAGACTGATTCTATCTCTTTCTCTCACTCTCTCCTTCTCTCTTAAAAAAAAAAATTATGTTGGGGCTGGAGCAGTGGCTCAGCAGTTAAGCGCTTGCTTGGCATGCTCGAATATGCAAGTTCAAACCCCAGCACCACGTGCACAACGAAATGTCTGAGGAATGAAGGTCGAATGAAAAACTAAATAAAAATTACTTCTCTCTCTCACTGTCCCCTCTTTCTTTAACAAAAAAGAAAATTATGTTGGGGCTGGAGCAGTGGCTCGGCAGTTACGTGCTTGCCAGCCATAAACGAGTAAATGAGTTCCAACCCCAGAACATTGTACACACCGGAGTCTCAGAGCAATGAAAGCTGCTTGAAAAACTAAATAAAAATTGTTTCTCTTTTTCTCTCTCACTGTCCTTCTCTCTTTAAAAAAAAAATTATGTCAAAATTTACTTTTTACATGAAAAATAGCCAGTGTGAAGATGACCAAGACACTGTGAACCAGTGCAAAAGACAGATTTACATTTTTGAAAAGCAGCATTTTAAGAACACCTTGTTCTTGCTAAACGTCAAACTGTCCACATTGTGGTTTGCTAAGGGATCAGCTCATGTTCCCTCCCTGGACTTCATCATTATTTATTTAGCTTTCAGGTTCCAGAATGAAACACTCAAACATTATCAAAAGCATCTAGTGCTTTTGAACATTTTTTTTCCAGCTCTATAGTGGAATCAAATCAAAATAGTAACAAAGTAAAAAAAAATGATAATAATAATGTCTCTCTGTAAACTAAAATAACTTTTTTGGTTTAGAAAGTGAGGCCTTGTGGGGCTGGAGTGGTGGCTCGGTGGTTACAGCACTTGCCTAGCATGTGCAAGTACATGGGTTCAAACCCCAGCACCCATATACACAGCTAAGTGTCAGAGCAACGAAAGCCACGTGAAAAACTCAATAAAAATTGATTCTCTCTGTCTCTTTCTCTCTCATTGTCCTTATCTCTCTCTCTCTCTCTCTCTCT